>JAKTYO010000010.1:144266-173816 GCA_030578735.1 Metschnikowia noctiluminum | reverse complement strand
GGACTCTTCTGCTCTTATGAGAAAACATTTCAACACTGGAGGGCCAATCTAACAATGTGCAGTCTCATCCTAGCAACATAACAGAAACATTTCTAACAATATGCATAACTACGTGCCGCAGATCCGGATCCTGATATATAAAGGCAATCAGTGGTCGCCTCTGCTCCGTTTTGTCGAGGGCACAATTTTGTTGAGGTGCCTTAATCCCTATTCTTTCCAGCTATTGTAAAAGTTATTGCCATAGGTTGTTTGCATGTTGGGGATACTGTCACACATGTCCCTGTTAGGGTGTTTTTATTAGAGATTGCAAGATTCCAGCCATGTAGACAATGGACATCTTTGGTAGCGTTGTTCAAGATCTACCTCAGTCCTTTCGAGTCAAAAAAAGCCCCGGAGAGTAGTGATTTGGTCAGTGTCCGAATCAAGAAAAAAAACAAAAAAACATGAGTAATATGTTATTTTACATGAGATAGACAATTCTATCACGCCCTCACTTTCGTTCGATTCAAGCGCCTCCATTATCCCGTGACTAGTATAGAATCAAACCATTGATGCAAATTTTCTGGAATTAGCAATTCAGCACTTAGTGAAACTCAATTCAAGAAGCTATTCAAGGAAAAACAAGGTGAATTGCTGTGTCCTTATAGACAATTGATGACTTCGTCACAAACTGCTCATTCCTGCCCCTCTGAAGCTTCAAGCTTGCGCTTTTTCACATCCAAATCATGGTCCATTCTGATTAATCCTGATTTGGAAATTCTAGGTAATAGTTTCTCCATAGTAGCGATATCATTCCTGATGTCTTCATCCAACTTGGAGTTCAAGCCACTTTTCCATTCTTTGTCTTTTCCTGGGTAAAGATTTTGATATTTTGGAATTCTTTGGACATCATTAACACTCAAAAGCTGATCTATCTCGTAACCCTCTCCCAAAACTGGAGTAAGTTCAAGCTGTAGATTTGAGACATCGAAAAAAGTACACACACGTTCAAGTCCTAATTCTTCTGTAAAAACGTCTTTTGACAAGTAAGACGCAAAATTTAAATTCTCGGGATACTCTTTATCTTCGATGTCTTTATTCTTTTTGATCTTGGGCACGGGGGCGGTCTCGTTCTCCTGGACGTAGAAGTTACGTAGTAGGCTAATGGCCTCAGGGCGTAGTATCCCACCTATACTAAGATAAGAGTCGCCATGTGCCCGAAGAACCGTTCCGTTTCCTCCAAAGCGGTCGTTTGCCGCGCCAAAATAGACTTTCCCGATCCCAACGTGCTGTAGAGCCAGTGCACACATGACACAAGGTTCGATTGTCACATAGAGCGAGACTTGTGCGAAAAAAGCGGCGATTTTGTCGCGGGAAGCGCCCAAAAGATCGTTCTGGGCCAAGATCTCGTCTATACCTAGAAACTCAGCGTGTCTCGTGCCATTTAGCGACCGGTTAGTGTCGTTGCAGCCATAGCTAAGAATCGTTTGTGAGGCCTCATGGACAAAGATACATGCAACGGGAGTTTCGCCATTTTGCAAAGCTCGAAACGCCACAAATGCCGCGAGCGCCATGTTCTTGAAGTGGACAGTGAGATTTACTGATTTCTTTGCCAAAGTCATCCGGAAGTATGGTCGTAAAGTGTGGAGTAAATAAGGTGATTCTGATAAGGTGAAGGCATCTGATGATTCACGTGAGTGTACTGCATGCAAGGGAAGAATCCAGAGCCTGGCTTTTTTCATTGAAACAGTTAATGGTAAGAAAGAATTAGATTAAGCGTATAAAAAATAATTGACCTCACAGTAGAGAGCTACTTTTCGGAATCTACTGATGTTTCCCAGATCTGTTGGTACAAATCACGAACATGATATGGAGGATGGTAACCTGCATGAAGTTGAGCAGTCACGTGTTGCAGACCCCAGAGTCCAGACCGTGTCTCTAATTCAAGAACTCTTTGAAAGAAAAAATCTATAGTAACCACACTTCAACTCACAGATCAAATCCACACAGTTAAGCTCTTGTTTTTAGGTCAATAACGACCGAAAATTCAGATCTAATTCTTCCACCGCGAACAAACAAGACATTCACACCGCAGATCCTGATCTTGACCTCACATAATCAGTGAACCTATAAAAGTGGGGCCCCGATTTCCATTCGAATCTGCCTTGTACCAAGGTTAGCATCATCCCACATTCACGCTGCAATCCCTTTCCATCATGAGCGGGTTCCAGAAACAAGCGATGCTCCGACGGGCCCACAATCTCGGTCTAGATGCCGTTGTTGAAAACTCGGATTCCGAGTCTCCAGAGGCTCCGATAAAGAAGTCTGATGTATTTTCCTGCCCAAACACAGGTACTCTGAGCCACCGCCTACTAACGCCTCATATCGAATTAAATGCAATCCAATCTGAGACTCCCAAGAACTCTGCAAATAGTGCCGAAATAACCGCCATATTTTCCATCCAGGAGACATACATCGATACTCTCTCTGGACTCAGTTTTGAAACCTTCTACGCGCCTGCAAATTCTCCAAATGCCCCTCTTTTCATCTGCCATCATGGGGCTGGCTCTCTGGCAATGTCTTTTTGGTGTTTGGCCAAGCAACTACGTAAATTTGCCACCTCTGAAGACCTTCCTGGAATCTTCACTTTCAATGCCAGAGGACACGGGCAGACTCCGCCAATTGACGGGAATTACACTTTGCTGAAATTTTCCGCGGACTTCGAGTTTGTCATAAGGGAGTTCATGAACCGCCAGCACCCGAAAACCCCCATTTGTCTCGTTGGCCACTCGTTGGGTGGAGCCGTTCTCACTGACTTCATTGAGTCGAATCCAGAGCTCGATTACAACATAAAAGGGCTCGTCCTTGTCGATATTGTCGAGGAAACCGCGGTTCAGTCATTGAATCTGATGTCTGTTTTCCTCAACAAACGACCTCGAGTGTTTGCCTCATATGCAAAAGCCGTTCAATGGCATCTCCAATCTCGGCTTCTTCGAAATGAGGAATCTGCACGTGTAAGTGTTCCAGAACTTTTGATACCACTGAAAGAAGGCGGGCTTGAGTGGAGGGCTAGTCTACAGGACATGTCTAAATCTTGGAATACATGGTTTAGTGATCTTTCCAATAAGTTCTTGACGTGCTCTTTCAAAAATCGCAACCTCGCAAAATTGCTTGTGCTTCTGAGCAATGAAAGTTTGGATAAGGCACTAACCATTGGCCAGATGCAGGGAAAGTTTCAGCTCATTGTGTTTAACAACTCAACAAACGCAGGCCATTTCCTCCACGAGGATATCCCTCAACAGGTCGCCACAAGTCTTGCGGAATTTATGCGACGTCTCAATACTTCTGGAGGAAATAACCGGCTGCGTCATATCGCCTCTTTGTGGGGTGGAAAAATACACTCGTGAAAATGTATTCAAAGCACAATTGTGAAGGTGAGGTCTTGCGTTCAAGGCTGACAAAGACATGACATCGAGTGGTAAGATCATTTATTGGGAGAGCAATTCATCTTGATCAGAAAGACAATGCAATGCATTTAATAATCTTTGAATATCGGTTGTTTGAGTGCAAGGTCAGTTGGGCAACAGCAATCCGGGGGAGAGCTGCGTGAAGGTCTTGTTTCTATGATTTCCCGGTTTGTGTTGTCGATGATCACATGATTATCACAAACTCTGATCCTTGATGATGTCAACGTTGAAGTATGGTTTTGAATTACCTCCTGTAGCTCGGCCACCGAAGCATGAATTTGTTGGAGGTAAACGAGTGTGAGAATTTGTCTTGCTGGCGAACAAAGATGACCAAGATTGAAGTCTAGCAGAATTACCAAGCTTCACCTCATGTTGAATGGTATCGAGATGACTGTATAGCCAGCGATATAATCTAATTGGGGGCATGCAAGCAAGCTCCACACAAGCTACTTAAACCTTGTTATATTAGTTCGATTTCAATGTCAATCCTCAGCGAAGAGGATCTTGAAATGAAACCTTTGCTAAGCGGTTTCCACGGGCACCACTAATCCACGCCAAGAGTTTTACTCTCGAGGCCCTTCGTGTTCCCTTGCTCATTGATCTTGACTACGATCTCGTCTATGTTGCGGCTCGCACGAGGAAACCTAGGGTTGATCAAGAACGGACGCAAGTCAAAGCGGTTGTCATCGGGGGAATACTGCTCTGCGTGGTACGACGGGGTCATTGTGGTCATTTTGTGCCTGTTAATGGCGTAGAAAAACCAGAAGCGCTTGACCTTCTCCGCAATGACCTCGGGCGTATAGTTATAGGGGGCCTGAGACCATTTGTGGTACAATTTGACAAACATGGACTCTGGGCCACATTTGTCGACCTTACGCAAGCGACCAAACACTGAGAGCTCTTCATATGTCATGCCCATATCGACTTCATCCGACTGCACGTAATTCTCAGTTATAGGTTCCAACTCGGCCGTAGGTGTTGCATCAAGAAACTCCTTGAGTATGGGCAACTCAAACTCCTTTTCCGCCCACGCAATGAAAGACTTCAAATCGGTCTTGGAAATACCGCCAATTGGGTTAAGATCGGCACTCGAGCAGTCGTACTTGGTCAAATACCCACGCAAACACTCGTCAACATTGGCGCTACCTAAAACAAGCAACCCGCCCTCCCTTTTCCGGGTCCAGGGCAAGAGTTGCGCGAAAAGGTAGCTGAGCACCATGCGAAGACGGGCCTGAATGTTCTGCAATGCCAAGTTTTCTGTCTGCGAGCCGCCAAAGATCTTAAAAATTGGCTTGTGGCCCGTTGCCACCTCGAAGACGCTCACGACAGCTGTCACGAGGGTGTCCATGTTCATGTCTATGTGGTATGAGCCAACTTTTGCTGCTAGCTCTTTGGCGCGTTGCCGCGTCTCGGAAGAAGAGTTCTTTGTGCCCATGAATGACGTGTAGAACAACCTGCTGGCGATCTGATCTGGTGAGGACGGGGTGAAGTCCGGATCTTTCACTAGACCACGAAGATCTGCCAACACGGTGGCGTCTCCCGCTGAAATGGCCGCCACCACTAACCGGCACATCAGGTGCACAATCACTGCGGTGGCACACGAGTCGATGCCGCCACTCAAAGGAAGAAAAAAGCCGCCCGTTTTCGACCGCCGCAAGTAGTCCCAGAGCCAGCACGCAGGCCCAAGAGCAATCTCCTCCTCGGGTGAGTGGAAGCGGGCGCTAGCGAGCGGCTTTGTGGGCAGCACCCGGCTATCAAATACACTGGACTCAGGACACAACTCGACGTCGGCAAACACGGTATGATACCCCTTTTCTTGCATGGCAGACTGGAGTGCCGCAGACTTCATGTTGCGGTATGCACGCACATCGTCTAAGTCGACGGTGGCCACCACGACCTCGACGTCAGCAAGCGAGAACTGGGAGCCTTGTGCCACAATCTGGCCGTTCACTACGATGCACGCACATCCGTCATAATAGAGCCTGTCGCCATCACAACCTTTCTGGTTGGCATAAAGGTAAACACCTCCTTTTTTAGACGCCTCTGCAATCAAACTGAGGCGGAGATCGAGTTTACGAAGCTCGTGGTGGGAGCCCAGCGAGTTTGTTACGATTTCTACGCCGTCTAATGCCATGGCAATGTGTGGAGGACGCGGCGTGAAGAGCTCCTCGCACGTCTCGGCGCCTACGCGCGTTTCCAAAGTCTCGAGGAGCACGTCTCCAATCACAACAGACGTCTGGCCCGTCAATTGCTGGATGTGTTTCGGCAACTGGTGCGCCTCATAATGCCTGGCGCGTGTCCAGGGGGTAAAGTGGCGCATTTCACGGTAATTGCCGTCGTTGGCCAAGTCCATTTTCGGCCGGATGAAGAGAATCTTCCCGTTGTAGCTGAGCACGCGGCAGTTGTAACGCACCAGTTTGTGAATGATGGGCATTCCGACATCCAATACGATGTCCTGAGTTTCTGGATGTGCTAAGATTTCCGCATAGACCTCCCAGGATTGGCGATACACGTCGTTCTCGGCAAAGTGGTCGAGGCAGCCGTAGCCACAAATCTCTAGTTCGGGCCCGACTCGGAGCCGGGCATGCTGGCGCTTGGCCTGGCGGATACTCTCAATGATTCTGTCTCTATTTCCGTCAAAATCAAGCGCCCACTGGTTGAGGTTACAAGTTGCGAGAGTCACATAGGTGCCCATCATTGTGAAGTAGGTGTTTTTTGAGTACTATGAGATGTGTTTTCTGCAAAATTCTAGGGATGTCTCGGATTTCCCTGACTCTTTTTCAGTGTGGAGAAAGAAGAAGAATGGAAGATTGAGGATTCATACCATAAAGTCAGGCAGCGCGGGCCTGGGAATGAATTGGGGTGAAAGAAAATAGCGCGCTATGGATCGATAAGACTTAGGCCCTGGAGCAGGACCCAGGTAATCAGGAATCGAAAGGTAGATCTGTGTGACTGAAAACTGGTGAGTTTTTGACAGTCTGTCTTATTGGATTTTTTATATCGACCGGTTTTCCTTGCTTAATTGCGGTTTTTTTTTTTTTTTTTTTTTTTAAGATTCATCATATTATAGGGCGTTACTCAGGTCTTGCTTTTTAGGCGTTGGTTTTTTTTTTTTGCATAATATGTAGATTCTACCCTGGAAATCACTAAAGGAGTTTAATGCAGTGAAGGCCATAATTGAAAAGTTGGAGCACTTAAATATACAAATTGACATAATATTTGCACAAGAAGAAAAAAACACTTCGGGGGCCAGGTGACAGCTGTCCCCGAAAAACGCCCTTAATACGATGAATCTTTTGAAATAAAAAAATCTAAGACAAGAAGTACTGGCACATGTCAGAAACAGGCGAGAAGTAAAAACACTGGTGCTTTACAATAAACTCTCTTTGTTTCGGATTTCATATATGACTGTGGGTTTTCGTATACTAGACACTTTGATAAGCTTGCTGCCAAGAACCGAGGTCACAGATGCCAAGACCACGCTTCAGGCACGGGAGAATCTCACAAAAGCCGTTGTTGCTTGCTTATCCCACGAAAAACATACTACAACTGCCTTCAAGTTTATTGCATAAACTTTTTGAAATTGAAATGACTTAGGTACATTTTATAGCCGACTATTTGCGACAATCCCTTCGGGTGCAATTGCCTCTTTCACGTAGACCGTGTTTTGATCTATTTTCTCTGCTTCCTAGGCCTCCACCCCGTCTCATTTTTGTTTCAGCCAGTTACCATTATTGGCCCATGGAGACCTCTTGTTCTTCCTCGGTTTCCCAATTAATACACCGTCACTGGATCTGCACCGCTTGCAATGTTACACTGGTGCATCAATCTCTTTTCGTCCACGCCATGATTTACACCCTTAAACTCACCCGTGACAGAGTGCCACACGCCTCGGTTGAAAAAAATCACCAAGTCTCCTTCTGTCCATGAGTGCGCAAGCACATTTTGGGGCGCAATCGCAGGTCTCATCAAAGAGCGCACCTTGATCCGAGCATCTTCCAAAGTCAAGGTCTCTACGCTGTCTCCTTTTTTTGTGTGCAACTTGTAGAGACAGCAGCCATGCACTTGCAAATGATGACGCTTTGTGACAGGGTTGGTCCACACCATAGGCAACTTCTTAACCTTGGCTTCTTCCCATTCGGGCAAGTCGCTGAACTTGTTTTCCAATCCCTCA
The DNA here is from genome assembly GCA_030578735.1 of Metschnikowia noctiluminum. Classification (NCBI taxonomy): domain Eukaryota; kingdom Fungi; phylum Ascomycota; class Pichiomycetes; order Serinales; family Metschnikowiaceae; genus Metschnikowia; species Metschnikowia noctiluminum. The sequence continues at coordinate 166,196 of JAKTYO010000010.1, read as the reverse complement.
GACACCATTGTGAGTCCATCTTTCTCTGCCTTGGCTGGTGAGATAAAGATGTAGGGATGTGGAGCGTATTCCACTGTTGTGTTGAGGGCAAACTCTTTCTCGTCGTCGCTCAATCTGTCAAAAGCAGCTGCGCCGCTCACAAAACATGTTGCGCCTTGTGTGAGCGACAATTTCTCTCCGGATCCATCGTCATAATCAATGACTTGCGTCTGAGTCGCAGGGGGCACTTTGATCCCCAAAAGGGTAGTCACCAAAGGAGGTGACAAGTCGTAAAGAGCAGAGTCAATGTGCCATCTGTAGAAGCGAGTTTGATGATTCTCCTTTATGTCCGTTTCAGACAAGGGACTTTTATGAAAAGAAGTATGCGAAGGGTGGGTGAGATTGATCTCCTCGTCGTTTTCGTTTCCTGGCTCGCCAACAGCAAATTTACCCTGACCCAAGATCTGTACTTGTGGCTGGGACTTCACCGAAGTTCCGTCTTTCCTGAGCACAGATTGTGAGTGGCGAAATTCTTTCCCGTGGCCATACCCAGCTCCTGATTCGCCCTTTGGTTCGGGGATCGAAGGATCGAATCTTTTTGTCAACATATATTGGCTTTTTGGAGAAAGTTCTGCAAGGCCAGGAAGCACGATCACCAAGTACGTGAGGGTAGCCTCGTATAGTTTTTTGAAGTCCGCGTCGTTAAGTTTCGATGGGTCGTTTTTAGCATAGCTAGGTAAATGCACAGTGCACCCGAACCCATTTTCTGCTGGTGTGATGGTCAATTCAGTAGATGTCATGATGAGGAATTATTTGATGAGGGAATCGTTAGAGAGCACAGATATGAGCGTACTCCTTCGTTCTTATATGTTTTGCGATAAGAAATGCGGGGCACGCGCACCTCTCAACTGATCCCGCGGACCTGCCGCGGAACACGCGCAAGGACACGAAATTTCCGTGGGTTTCCCGCGGCATCTGCCGGCAACTCTCGGCAACTTGCAGCGGTATCCCGTAATTTGTATGCATCGAACCTGCGCGGGCCTTAACTATGTACGCAAACGTTCGGCTATCTCCGAGCTCCTTTGCCACCGGCCTTGGCTGCAAAAACTGTAGTTGCAAACAAGCCTTTTTGTGCATATCAGTAAATCTGCACCCACTCCTCTCAATCCTGCAACAGAAGCAATGCACGAGGCTCGTGATTGAATAAACGGTGATTGAGTACCACGGAACTCATCGATGGATCACTTGCCTCATTAGACCCCGCTGCAATTAGCATTGGTCGTAAAATGGAAAACTCTATGTGCTAAAGAGTCATTTATGAAATTGCAAAAGTTTCAAGATAGTTCAGTATAAGTCGTTCGACCTCCTGGAACTCGCGTGTAAGGCGGTTTAAAAACGCTTCATCGGCGTTGGCCCACAAGCTCGTATCCAAGAAAATTTCCCCCTGGCGGCCCATACACTTTCTTGCAATGGAGCGTTTGAAGGAGTCTAAGCTTTTAAAAATAGTGCTTTTCGCTCCAGCATCTGCGTTGTGCGATGTTACCTTGCCTTCTTCGGCAGGAATGAGAGCCCTCTTCACAGCACCTACTAAGCAATCTTGCTCGGTCGAATCTGCGACGTTATTGTGACCATTTGGAGAAATATTGAGAGTTGAATCTTGCTTGGAGACTCCAGTGCGATTTTCGGTATCGGGTTTCTCACTGACACCTTTCTCGGGAAAATTGTCTTCAGTTGCAGTTAGTCGTACTCTCTCTTTCATATTTGCTTCCTTAATTTTTTGCTTAAACTTGTTTTTGAGATTCTCTTTCATTGGCTTTCCAGAAGTTTTTTCCACGAACTCAGTATCTCCGTGATCGTGCTTTTGAAAACCCACTGGCGATTTTTCCTCATCCGTTTGCGGCAATTGTTGGGGCGACGAAGGTCTTATGGGATCACCAGATTGGTCACGTGAGGGACTTTGTGGACACATTTCAATGTGTTTGTGATACTCCTCGTAAAAAAGCAATGACGGGCAATTCTCCGCTAATGTGAGGATCGCTTGTGCCAGTCTACGGCCTGGAACTGTTGAAAAGTCAGATGGGAAGAAACAAGGAGCTTTGCCCGGGTGCTCAATTGCGCAAAGCTGAGCACTGAAATCCCAAGCAGCAAGATATCTTTGTTTTGCCAACTTGGGCCGAAACCCCAAGGAGTCGATATTTTCTTTTGTCTCGAATAGCGAGTACAAAGTACATGCTCGGCTCATCGTGTTCAATTTCTTCACCAAATATCTATGAACAAGCCACGACTAACTCGTAAGTTTGCAGTTCTGATACTGATTAAGGAAAATGATATTCAAGCACGAGGAATAAAGTTGATGCATATCGCACCTCTCTTTGTACAAAAACCAACTGCCTTTGTGACAGTCTCAAATGCGGTCGAAAGGATTCACATTCTTCGCGTAGTACTGTTCCATGGACTGGACCGGGGCAGTATGAAGCCCACTGTTGAAAGTATCTGTGGCAACCAGCGGCGGTAAATTCATAGGCGGCAATGGATGCGAGTCATAAGTCTGGTTTGCAGCTGTATACTGAGAATCCTGCTGGGCGAGAAGGGCTTGTGCCGCTGCCGTGCCTACAGCTGCCACCAAAGGCGTCCTCACAGCAGGAATAGTGCCAGAGACAGGCGGATTCTGAACAAGCTGAGGCACACTTGTGACGGGAGCTCCGCCTGGTCCAGCCGGCGGACCGTTACTCATATGCCACATGTTGTTGTTTGGCAGAGATCCAACGGCGTCAGAGATTGCCTTGTAAGACGAAGCCTCAAGAATAATAGTGAGCTCTTTTGTGGTCTTTGTCAAGTTGGCCATGGAACCACGCACCTCATTAAAAATTGGCGCGTCTTTCATAATGTCCTTGACAGCCGAGAACGTTTGAATCACTGCTTTGAGGAAGAGATTGATGTCATCCCAAAATGACCTGCGGGATGCTGGGTCTCGCTTTTCCCGGATGGCTGCGAGCTTGGCCAATAGGCGTTTGGTGATCTCCATGGATGTCATACACACATGGGTCAATTCTTTGAATTTTGCGGTGACGACAGGTCCGAGAGCTTGCCCTGGGTTCGTGGTTGCAGTTGCAATGGCGCTCTTGCTGATCGTCTTTGTTAACTCGCTAAAGACGACCTGAGCATTGCTGGTGGCTAAGCTGATGGTCTGATATAGCCTCTCGTCAATTTCTTCCAAGGTGGCCACAGCCTCTGTCGCAGACGAAATTGATGGTGTCTCAAGAGAAAGATCCTCCATACCACCATGAAGAGCTTGTGAAAATTTGGCCTTCAAATCCACGGAGCTTGATGTCAAAGACGACGTGTTCCGTGATATCAGAGGTGGCGCCCTCGGAAGGTTGCTAGAATTCGTCAAGAGTACGTGTGCATTTTGTAACTCGTTGAGTGAACCAAAGAGCGTTAGGAGGACCATTCTGATGAAGCACGCGTCTACTCTGGCCACAAGCGGAGCAAAGTTTTCGCCGACTGTGGTGAGAATGGTTTTAAATGAACCGATACACGCATGAAGGGAATTTACCACAAGAGTATGATTCTGCTCGCCAGCTTCCACTGCCTCCATGGCTCCAACTAAGTCATCGATGTGTTCCTTTGAGGAGTGAATGAGCCTCACAATCTTCTGTGAAAGTCGTTTGTCACCGCAAAAGCCCGCGAACCTTTTGATCGAGAGATGTAACTCGGAAAACGAGAAGAGAATCTTGCGCGAAACTTTAACTATCACGCTTTTCTCGTGAGGTGTGGTGCTGCGAGACAGCTGACTTTGAGAGGTCTGAGAAGATTGACCTTGAGAGGTCTGAGAAGGTTGGCTGTGAGGGGCCTGAGATGATTGACTTTGCGATGACTGATATAGCTGAGATGATAACTGAGTTTGCAGCGCATTTGACGTTTTACGTTTGGCCAATGTTGGCTTTGATGGCGAGATTTCTGCTTTGATTGGAGGAGGCTGTTTGAGAAAATACGCGTCTTCATCCAATTTGCGGAGCGGCTTGATTTTCTCGCCATCATCGGTAGGGCTTTCCTTGAGCACAGATAAGCGCCTGAAATACGCCGTGGGCTTCTGGTCTGATTCTGCAAATTCATCCAAACCCTGCTCATGTACCTTACCCAGCCCTGAAACAGCAGCTCGGGACACAGAATCAGACATTAAACCGAGTGGCACACCACTTGATTTTGGAGGCAGACCCGAGGCAGACCTGGTTGTGCTCTCAGGCGCTGTTGTGGCAGTATTTGTCGAGGCCGCGGGCACCGACTCGGGCAGTATACAATGATCTCTGATATCTATGTTTGGGATCTCAAATTCGACTTTTCCCCGCTCGGGTAGCAGAAGTTTGCGTGTTGGCTTACTCGGTGTGTTCACGTCACTTCCTGAGGAACCGCCTGTTTTATCAGGCGTGACTTGCTTACTATTTATGATAAGCCCCATGCGTCGGGAGGCCTTCAGAGATCTTGATCTGGTATCCAGAAGCGATCGCGTGCGAGATTGCGATGGAGTTGAAGAGATACTTGGGCGCTGACGAGCTTGTACATGCGGGTCTAGCTGAGAGCTAGAAGGGGTATCTGATGGCATGCTGTTAGAGACCAAAAACGCTTTTAGCTCATTTGTGCCACCGGGCAAAGCATTCACGGTCTCTGCACTCGGGAAAATGAGAGGGTTTTCCGAGACTAGGAGCGTTTCTAGGCTGAGCATTTCCCCCAAAATCAGCGGCAAGCGTGTTATTTTGTTTCCCTTGAGCAGCAAATACCTGAGGCTTCTGAAAGAGGACAAAGCGGTTTCGGGGATTTGAGAGATGGCATTACCTGAGAGATCCAAATTCTCCAAATTCGGACAACTTGTAGCCAAAAGGTTAGGAAACGTAACGAGATAGTTATCGTGCAAATCTAGGGTCCGTAGACTCGGGCCACATAGGAACCAGAATTCTGCGGGAAGCTCAGAAATCAGATTTTCATATGCAGATATACGCTCGAGTTGAAGCGGCGGGTTGTGGCTGCTCAAAATCAGGGCAAGTGTTCCACAAATGGCAGCTAAGGACACATCTTGGGCAAAGTCATTCAAGGAAATGCGCACGGATCTTTTGATTCGGATGTTGTCTGCTTGTTCTTGGAGCGCATCTGCTATATCGTGAGACTGTGTTGAATTTGCGACCCTTTCCATGTCAAAGTATTTCGTATTGGTCGTCCTTCTGGGTGCTTCTAGCAAATCTAAAACTATTATGTGGAATGACGAAAAATATGGGGTTGGTGTGTGTATTGAGCCACTCTTGATCTGGTCTGACAGTTACACGCGTGTGACACAATGTACGCTACAGGTGGTCCGAAACAAGGGGTCCTAAAAATGGCATGAGATTGGGTCGAGAGATGGACATGATTGGCTATTCAAAAAGGCGGGTGTTGAAAAAAACGTGCTTAGAATATTGCAAACCACTAGAATCCACAATTTTCGTCACAATCTTCCTCTCATGTGAAAATGCGAGCAATGGTCTGGGACTAGGCGCGTTTCGCAACTACATGTACTCGAGCCCTATTCTTATGGGGCACAGCTCGAGTTCGTGGGACTTGATTGTCTTTGGGCTTAGCTTTGAGGCGAGCTAATGTAAGCCTGATTCTATTTGTGGTGCAGAATTGGCCCAGCTGGAGAGCTCAGTAATCTGTACGGAACAAAATACATTTGGTTGCGAAACAGCGCAACCTTCTCCAGCTGCTCGACCACATGATCTCTTAGGTTTGTATTTGAGGTTTGAGCCGAAAACGCCTTCCAATATCTGATTGAGTGGACTCGGAGTCACACATTCGAAGTCCATTTCATTCATCTCGAATGAATTCAAAACTAACACATTCATCTCTTATCCATACACAATCATCTCTTATCCATTCACTTTGGGCCGAACGTCTTCTGGTCCATTCATTTCTTGTCCATTCACTTTGAGCCGAACGTCTTCTGGTCCATTCATTTCTTGTCCATTCACTTTGAGCCGGGTCTCTTCTGGTCCACTCCTATGGAAACTTGCCGACATATTGAGAGTAGTCTCAGTCCTAGACATTCGTCGCTCTCACTTATCATGAGGTCACGCCACGTGCCAACGCCTGTTCCCGCTCCTGCCACACGGTTTTCCCCGTACAACTACACACCAGTTTATCGTTTTCCCAAGCACCGGCACTTCTGGCAATGACTCCACAAATATCGTTTTCGCCAACTTCGTCTTTCACTCTGGACAACACTACGCTCCTGCCTATGAGCTCCGATACAGCCAAGGGCGCCTGTAAGAACGTCTGTGCTGCAAAAAGCGTCTTTGAAACTGCAGAAAAGGCTCCAAGAGAGCTGATCGCAGACCCGGACGTGGCCGGCTGCGTGACCTCGATACTTGGAAACGCATGGAAAAGCTTGCCCGTCGAACTGGCGCCTTTGCTCAAATTCCCCAGAGCTCTGATTTGTGGGTAATACACGCCCTTCGAAAGCCCGTTGAGTGTTAAATCGACGTAGATGGTGGATTCGCTCACGGCGACTATACGTGCCAATCCCTTCACTGGGTGCTCAATATCGCTATCGTCGAAACTCTCCAAAATGCACACTGCCGCCGAGTTAGGCTTTCCAGTGCCCCTGATAATTGCGTCTTTTCCTGTTTTTTGGATAGCTTTCACAATGGCAGAGGGCGACGTTCTTCCAATGGCAGTCACGGTCTGGGTTTTCAAATCGACCTTGGTATCATGAAGAGGCAAGCTTTCCAATGCCTTCTCCACCAGATCCACACAAGCCTGGCACTCCATGGGCACGTTAAACACGGTCTCAAAGTGTTCTTCGTTCACGGTCATTTCTCATAAAAATTGGAATTGTGACGCTGTGATGTTCTCTTTCCGTCTGTTATATTTCAAATCAACTTGACTGCTCTGCAGTGGCGCTGAGTCCTATTATGGTGCACAAATCGGAATGGAAGCGGGAAGGATTCGGGAAGGGATCGGGTTTGTGGGTATGATAAGATATGGCACACTGATTACAGTGATGGTCTACTTGAATATGATCTAATTTCCTTTAGACTTCGAGCCTCAAGCGTAATTCTATGCGGTCAAGCTGTACTTTGTCCTAATTTAATATTTGCTTGAGAAAGATTTATCGTACGCAATGGGATCTCAAAGTGGATGTGGGCCTTTAAATTAGTAATCCATCTTTTTCGGTGCGGTGATCTAAGGGCTGAGGCTAAGAATTCGAGACAATGTGCACGCCAAGCGGCCGGAATTGCTCAAGCCTATAGAAAGGCCCGCTGAGTTACTTCAATGTTCGGAAATAATTACTTGTCTTCTGTTGAGTAGCTTCCAAGCTTTTTCTTTTGACAGGGCCTCACTTTTTTTTTCGGATGAAATTTTGACCGTTTGGATGTCAAATTCAAGAGACTTTCACAGTAGTACCACAGTGCCTCACAGCAGTGCAACAGTGCCTTACAGTAGTGCAACAGTGCCTTACAGTAGTGCAACAGTGCCTTACAGTAATACTTAAAGCACTTGCTTTGAAGAGTGACTAATCCAATTATTAAAGAAAAGCGAGTCACTTCAAATTACGCGATACTAAAAAGGTGATTTCACTCCCGAGTATATTTCACTACGTGCACAAAGTCTATGCTCTGTTTCTCTTGGAAAAAAAAGTCAAGAAAAATCCTGGCCTGTCGAACTCGGATCTTATCGTCACTCTCCGCTGTTGATTTTGACTCCGCTTTTTTTCCAGCCATCAATACTTTCCAGGAACTCTCTCTATGGCCTATTTTCTGGAAAAAAAAAAGTTTAATATTAAAAAGATCCAACCTCAGCTTGATTGGTTTTTTGGACATGAATTGGAAGTGCCGCGTTAAATATCACCCGGCGTAAATTCCGGAAACCTGGATTCCTTTTTTGATCGTTTTACTTGCACCTTCTTGAGCTGGCCTTTTTCAACATAATCTAGCTCTGAATCACTTCGGTAATTGACTTTGCAAAGTCTTTTCATATTAAACTTTCGAGACCGGCATCGCTTTGGTAGCCGTTCCTGGTCATACTTCTGGGGTTCTTGGCCTGTCTTTTATCATGATCTCAAACTTGCAATCGGTATGGACAGTAAGAAAACAATGGCGCCCCGTTCCATTGAGCTTTCTCTTTTACCATACCTCGACTTCTTTTCTTTTACCAAACCCCGAACTCTTCTCTTCCACCATACTTAGAACTCTTAACTTGATCCCCTCGAACTCTTCTCTTTTACCAAACCCCGAATTCTTCTCTTTCACCATACTTCGAACTCTTAACTTGATTCCCTCGAACTCTTCTCTTTTACCAAACCCCGAATTCTTCTCTTTCACCATACTTCGAACTCTTAATTTGATTCAGAACACGAAATTTTACATCGAGACTTTTGAACTACGAATATGTTTCAATTTGTTATGTAGAATAATCATGTAGCAAGATGAAATTCCTTCGTCGTTTCTTCTCGACTTACATGATAATTTCTAAGTAAGAAGTCTTTGCAGAAATCGATTACCCAGGTTTTCTTAGATCATATGTATTAATAAAGCTAAATATGCCTCGTCTTGAAAATCCCGAAGCTGCCATAACATATTCAATATATGCAGATTTACCTCTTCTTTCTCTGCTTCACATTGGCTTGCGCTTATCGGGGACGAAGATTTGGGACCATTTACATTGCAAGGCTCAGCCTCGACAATGCTGAGCTGGTCTCAGGAAATCAGAGAGCCAAAGTGCTCACTAAATTCAACTTTGAAAGAATTGATCACTTCGCGCGTTATAACCCAGAAGGAACCAGCCATCTTTACTTGACACTAAAAGATGATGAGAGCTTTTCTTTAACCAAAACTCCAGAGACCGGCTTTTTGATTCAAAATAAAGAGCCGAATTTTGAAGGCTGGCTTTCTTTCTCTTGTACAAAGGGAATTCTCATTACCACAAACAAGTCTTATAATTGCATTGAGGCGATTCCATTGCCTGTGGCATTCGTTGTGGAGCGCAAAAGCAGTCCAGAACAGAAGCTGGTGCAATAATAGTCACGAGACTCTTTTTTCACCATAGCCTTATTCTTCCCCTTAATTGGTTGCGTCAATCGCAAATGTGATCGGGGCCTTTGGGCTGGCCATTAGGGGATAATGTTCATTTATCCCAAGCTCCTTAAAAACTAAACTTTCACTAAGCGTATGACACGAAGCTGATACATATAGTGCTAGGAGTGTAAGAAGTTTTAAACACACCAGGGTTTTGTCAGAAGAGTAACGAATTACTGTCTCGTCGATGTGGCATAAGCCTGGTTTTGCAAATAGACGCGACAAGAAGATATCTCGTAAAGCAAACCAATTTCAATCAATGTTCTTTTCCTTGCCGATTGATCTTTACAGAGTACTAGCATCATAATCTTGAGATGAAGGTGAGATTCATCTCGCAAAGGTAATTAAACATTCAACTTCATTTATGAACCCAAAAACGAGCAAAGCAAATAGATTCCGTACTAATTGAGAGTCTTTTTAGAGACTGGAAAAGCAATTTGCACTTGTTGATTTGCATTAATGCAATTTTGCCTAAGTAGCAATACGTTGAGACGTACTTCAAGGCCTTCTCTGGATGAACTTTTTTCAAGCAAGTTTATGGGGCATACCTCACGATTTCTTGGAAATTTGTAAAAAAATCCAGGGTAAGAACTGAAATCAATTCGAGTGTTGGAGAAGCTCCATACACGCGTGGATTTTTTGCTTTCACAAGCCTCGTATCTCAAAAGCGCAAAGCTTTCCTCCAAAGTAGGATTCGAACTCTAACACTACTACGCGGGCTCGTGAATCTCAAACAACTGAAACGGCATAAATTAGTTTCCCGAAAGAAATTCGAACGTGAACAGAAATCACGCACACTTGCCAAACCTTGTCTGTCATGCCGTTAAGGGTGATAGATGAAACCAAACCCGAACAAATTTGTACTCTCTCGATCAAGATACTGAATGAATAGACTTCGAAAAGAGTCAAAACATTCACCATCAAGACTGACTAAAGAATTCCCAGTTGGTTTCATGACTGGGCCACGTTCAGTGGGGCTGAAATTTTCGAATTTTCCTGAGTTGGAGATCTTTCTCTGTCAATGGAGAAACTCGAGCAATCTCACAGATATATAAAGCTAACCAGGCAATGAGATGAAAATAAGCTGTAAGTCTAAAAGTCATCACAATGTTATTGGGAGCAACTCTCACCTTTATCTTACTCTCCAATCTTGTGTCAGCAAACGCATATGCCCGCACTGGCACGATGTTCGTGTCTTTGAAACAAGGCAAAGAGACACGCAACCAAATAAAAGACCTATACATTGTGGCCGAGAACAGATATCTCACTTTTGAATACATGATGGGTACTATCAGACTGCTTGAGACTGGTAAGTATTTGAGCGTCAACGAAGTGGGTTGGTTAGTCTTGGATAAAGACCCTCATCCAGGGTTTTTCTTGAGACAAATACCTCACACCAATCGCAAGTATGAGGTTATGTTCAACGGAAATGAAGTGTTTCAGTTTTGTCCAGATAAGCTGATTGGATATAAGAGTCAATGCGAAGGGGCAAAAGGAATCACAATTGTATTTCAAGAGACCGCATCATGAGAGCTGAAACAAATTGAGATTCAATGATGAGAAAAGGCGCCTTGGATGTCCAGCACTTCCAAAATGCCGACCAATATTGATACGCTATCTTTTGGGATATCTCATACAAATAGTCTTCTCAATCCTGGTAGTAAATCCGTATGATATTGTTTCAAACTTGATTATCCATCGAGACTAATGCAGGTTGGCCCTTCTATTTGTGTGCTACTTCCACAGCTGTATTAGGTATATTACAAATAGATTTGGCACAGAACACTGGAATTGGCTCTCTTGCACCAGAGATGACAAATGCGTTGAGTGACCAAAGCTATCCTATATTTGAAAATACCGAAACGCTTTGAAAAAGACGAACTCGGATTGTTTTTGGGGATTGATAGATAATACGGTATCCCATACTTCTGAAATTCTCGTTTTGAAATTTTTCGAAGATTTCAACTTTATAAAGATTAACTGATAGGGTTCAGAAGCAATTGTGAAGGGGTGCTAAAGTTGACAAAGTATTTTAGAAAACTCAACAGACTTGATAAGAGGAGCACTGTCAAAAGTGTAGCAGCACTGTCAAAAGTGTAGCAGCACTGTCAAAAGTGTAGCAGTACGTCTTTATTTAGTGTGGACAACCCTGCAAAAGCAAATCTGGGAGTATTGAAAGAAAGATAAACGACCTTAGTCAACAAGATTCCATAAAACTTCAGTCAAAAAGAATGTGTTCTTCTAGATACGTGTCACCTAATATCATGTTCTGTTCTTAGTAAAGCAAAGCGAGAGTAAAAACAAAACATACCTTAGCTTTGAGATGTTCGAGTCCTTTTTTGAGAACCGAAATTCAATGAATAGCCGATAGCGAACGCAGTCCCGGCAAAACCAAGAGTTTCGAGTAACTCAAGATCTCGATTCAGATAGTTTGAATTGTTATCTTGTGTATTATGGAAAAGCTTTGACGACCTTGGTTTGGCAATAGGTCTTAGCCTTTCAAGAGGGCACATGAAGTGAAGTTGGCCGCTCCGCGTTGTCTCTCGAATTCCAAGTCTGAGTCAAAAACGAAAAGGTGTTTGAAGGCGAAACGTATCATAGGGCATGATAGTACCACCTTTGGCTTTCCTGTAGAATCACTCACCACGTCGGCGGCAAATTGGAGTTATCTTAATACTTCCTCACCCCATAGTTTAAGCCAAAATGACCCCAGCCAAAACGACTATCGGAGTGTTTTTTTAAGACGACAAACCAAGAAAAACTCAATTGAAGACTGTATAGCTTAAATTAGTCGAGTCTTTGGATCTTTTCACCTTCTAAAGTCCCAACAGCCCGTCATGGGAGGCATCAGGATTTTATCACGTGACAAATTGGGGGCCCACAATATAGCTTGCAACTTGTCACCTTCCATCAGACGCAGTATGTAAAGGTGTATCCTTTTGAAACTTTGAAGTGAATGTTTCGATTTATTCTCTGACATCGCCTTAATCGAGAAAGAAACAGAAAAACATCAAATTTCATGAAATTTGCAGCCAAGTAAGACACCGAAAAGACGAATGAATGACACAGCTATTCCTCTCTCTACAACAATATTGTCTGCATCTTTTTAGTTCTTGTTCAGGACCACAATTTTAAAAGTAAGTAAATCATAATCTCTATATCAAATCTGAGACATACTTGATCATCCATTCATGGACTACTAAGCCAGTCTATGAGCACGAGCCTTTCTGAAATCATGATGACGTTTTCTGAGATCATATACTGACGTTCAAACAGAAACTATATCATATTTAAGATCTTTAAGTCACGATCAGCTAAAATGCCATGTTTATTTGAATCAGATAATGGCAAACATTACACTCTTTCAGGTTTCGTTTTCGTGTATCCTTGAGGAGCCGCCAGGAAAAAACACCCGTGCATCCGCAAATCAACATATTCGCTCGAGCTTCGCGTCTTCACTTGACGACTCTAACCTCACTAAAGCTGCGTCCTTTACTTATCCATTACACCCCACACCCAGTTCAATTTATTGAAATTCCGTGAAAAAGATTTTGCTTCGGCGCCAGCTAAGTCTCGCCTTTTTTCCATTTATCTTGCCTAAGTCATGATGTCAATGAGCCAACAATCACAGCCGCCGAGTCGCGCACTTGCCGACAAACAGATTTTCCAATGGCTTTCGGAGCTAGTCACGGGCAATAATCGTGAGCGGGCCTTGCTTGAACTTGGCAAGAAACGTGAGCAGTATGATGACTTGGCCTTGGTGCTCTGGAACTCGTTTGGTGTGATGAGTGTGCTTCTTGAGGAGATAATATCCGTCTACCCGTTTTTGAATCCGCCCATTTTGACTGCGTCGGTCTCGAACCGCGTGTGCAACGCGCTTGCATTGCTCCAGTGTGTGGCGTCTAATAAACAAACCCGTGGTTTGTTTTTGAGCGCCAACTTGCCTCTCTACCTTTACCCTTTTTTGCTGACCAATGCGCGTCAGCGGTCTTTCGAGTACTTGCGCCTAACCAGTTTGGGTGTTATCGGCGCACTTGTCAAGAACGATACCCCTGAAGTTATCAACTTCCTTTTGACCACAGAGATTGTGCCGTTGTGCTTAAACATCATGGAGATTTCGCTGGAACTTTCAAAGACGGTTGCCATTTTCATCTTGCAAAAAATTCTCTTGGACGACCTGGGCTTGCTGTACATCTGCACGACATACGAGCGCTTCCATACTGTGGCGTCAGTGCTTCTGAAAATGATCGAGCAACTTGGTGTTACTGCCTTAAATCCACAATCTCAAAACCCAGACCTACAAAACGCACAGGCAAACCAGCCGCCACAGGCTCCTTCGAGCAGCTCCGGCCGCCTCTTGAAACATGTAGTGCGGTGCTACATGCGTCTATCCGACAACTTGGAGGCAAGAAAGGCTTTGGCTACTACTTTGCCCGAGCTGTTACGTGATGGCACTTTCTCGAAGATATTGCAGGACGATGCAGCCACAAAACGCTGTTTGGCACAGCTCTTGTCAAACATCAGCGAGCAATAAATGTTGAAAATGATGTACTATATATGGTTTGTACCAGTGTGGAAGTTGAGTGAGATAAAAGACGAACCTTGCTCGTCTATGCGTTTCGCAAACCCAGCATCTATTGCGATAACTTGCAGTGAACGGATGTCTTTTTCACTGGATGTTCCTTGCGTGAATATTGAAGAGTTTAAATTTTGGTGCGATAAAAGATCTTTGGCATATTGATAGATGCGATTGCACGAGGGCAAAATATCGATTATCAGTTTTACGGGATAGAACCGACAGTCTTGGACTTCTTGCAATACTTATAATCAATGATCCGAGCTTTTGGAGTTGTTGTTGTGAGACTCCTGTTGATCAAAAACTCAGTTTTGAGCCGAATTTTACCCATAATTAGCGTGTTGAGGTTCAAGGGCTGACGTGCCGTCTGAGTCTCATGAACGGTTGTGTTATGGAGAGTTAGTCACGGGCGTCCTTCTAAAGTTGGATCAGAGCGGACGAAGATCCAACAGACTGAAATCTCGTTTTGATTGGAAATATCATAGTGCAGGGCAACTTTTCGGGCCTACTTTTATCAAGAAGATGCCAATAATCGTGCTGCTCTCTCGTTTGCTTTGCTTTGCTGATGCATTGCGCATGCTTTGGTTAATTTATTTTGGATAGACGCGAAAAGAGAGGTATTTGAGGCCTGAGAGATGTCACAATCGTGCGCTAAGAAAAAAGTATTAAATGCTGGTGAAGCAAATGACGCTTGTAGAAATATTTGTTATGTAAACAAAGGGGTCATAGGAGAGAGCTTTCGTTGCGAGAAAGTGGAATGGTTGAAAGTGTAACAGACGCATCTTAGATCAGAAGGTTGTGTAGAAGTAATGAATCTTGAAAAAAATGAGTTTATTGCGGGAAGACATATCGAAAAACGATTTCTCCAAAATAAAAATAAAAAAACACGCAGTCACAGTGTCTTTCATATCATCTGGATTAAATCTATTCTTCGCCTCAACTTTCCCTTTTCGGCCATCAAGTCTGGTCGGGAATCGAAGGCCTTATCAGCCGCATCCTCAATCCGAACACATAAGACCACTTTTTGTTTAATAGTGTGTTTTTTAGTGCCAGAATTTTTAGCTGATCTCGAAAAGATCAACAAAGAATCACCCCTGTTTTTTTTTTTTCTTTTTTATTCCCCATCTTCTCAGGTTCAATTCTCAGATACTTGAACTCTCATCTGGGGCACGTGTTTCGACTGCATGCCAATTTTTTTTTGCTCAGACCCTGCTATCGCTTCTATCCTGCACACAGGTCCCGCGGGCCTCGCTATCAGTTTCGATGAGTCTTTGGACTCTGATTCCAAATATCACATATAAATTTTTCTTGCCTCATCGACGCCACAACTCACGTTCATTTTTCACGAGAAAATTTTCTTGCATCATAGCTGAGCGCTAATCCAATCTCTTGGCAACAAACATAACAAAAGAAAACCATGTCGTCGCCAGATACAAGGAGCCATCAGTTCACGCATTTGAATGCCCAAAGAAGGGCGTCTGTGGTCTATGGATCCGTTGGTAAACAAGGACTTTTCCTTCCAAGCGACTTCATCTCAAACAGAAAACTGTCGCATGATCCTGAAAGTCATGAAACCTCCATTTTTCCCGACGAAAATAGCGAATTGCTTCCCCCTGAACAATCGGCTTTTAGCCGCCGTAAGCTGGTGGTTCTGGCTGAACTTATCCAACAAGAACGAGAGCTTTTGAAGGCCAACGACATAGATGCGGGCGCCGACGATGACATGGTGGCCGACACGTTTGAAAACGCCGTTGCCGGCCACAAAATCGGCCAAACGACGGTGTATTTAGAAATGGTGCTGTTGGTGAAGCTGTCGATCCCTCTAATCGTGACGTTTCTCCTCCAAAACTCGCTCCTGACAGTGTCTGTGTTCAGTGTTGGGCATCTTGGTGCCGTAGAATTGGCTGCGGTGCTGATGGGCTCAATGACAGCCAATATAACCGGATACGCAACGATCCAAGGTATCGCCACGGCTCTTGATACGCTTTGTCCCCAGGCTTTTGGTGCCCAAAAGTATCACATGGTGGGCGACTATATGCAGCGATGCATTGCATTGATTTTTGTGGTGATGGTGCCTGTGCTTTTTGTGTGGACCTTCTTTGGGTACGAGTTGATTGTGCTTTTGCTCCCCGATAAGAAAACCGCGCGTTTGGCCGCCGACTACTTGTTCTACATTGGGCCTGGGATCCCGGCATATGTCATGTTTGAATGTGGCAAGCGTTTTCTCCAGGCGCAAGGTGTCTACCATGTCTCGACCTACGTGTTGTTGTTTGCAGCCCCTACGAATCTCGCCATGAACCTCGTGTTTGTCAAGAAGCTCGGATACTTGGGCGCGCCAATCGCGGTGGCTATCAACTACTGGCTCATGTTTACGGGCTTGCTTGTGCTGACCGTTTACTTTGTTCAGGCCGAGCACACCCCGCAGAAGATACATCCACTTCAGTGCTGGGACGGATTCAGTTTTCGCAAGCTGTTTCTGGGCTGGCACAAGCTTGTCTACTTGGCCGTGCCCGGCTGGATTATGCTTGAGGCCGAGTTCTTGGCCTTTGAGATCTTGACCTTGATGGCGCTGTATGTCGGCACTTTGGAATTGGCTGCTCAATCCGTGGGATCAACTATGGCCTCGTTGACCTACCAAGTTCCGTTTGCGATCGGCATTGCGTCGTCGACGCGGATAGCAAACTACTTGGGCGCTGGGCTAGGCAGCTCCGCAAAGATCACGACGGTCGTTGCCTTGTCGTTTGGTCTTCTCGTGTCTGTGCTCAATTTCCTAGCATTGTACATTTTCCAAACACCGATTGCTGCATTGTTCACTAACGATGCTCAGGTTATTGCTATCATACACGAAATCATGTGGCTTGTGGCGCTCATGCAGATCTCTGACGCCATGAACGCAAATTCTGCAGGTTGTTTGCGTGGTCAAGGCCAAACTAAGATTGGCGGCATTGTCAACTTGGTCTCGTACTACCTCATCGGAATCCCAATGTCTATTTATTTGACGTTCTATTCGCCTTGGAAGGGCCTGCTTCACGGGCTCTGGATCGGCACCACTGTGGCCTTGACTATCATCGGGTGCGTGCAAAGCTACTACGCTCTATTCGCCGATTTCGACAAGTTGTGCGATGACGCACGCGCCCGCACGCTGGAGGTTGCATTCCACTGATTATAGATGTTGGTTTTGACCCCTTAACTGTGTCTAATTATAATATACAAGTGATGGCCAATTAACCGGATATACATGACCGCTGTGTAAACTTGAAGGATCTGGGCGTAGAGGCATGTCGCTCTACCGTGAGTAGGAATATCGACTCATCTATTAGTAAAGCATGAGCCGTGGAGTAATCTAAACGCTTCTGACGTGTCTTCAATCTCTTTCCAGCAAAATAATCTTTCTATATGTGCTCCGACCCATAAAGAGAAGGCTGGCTTGCTAAAAGACAGATGCAGGCGCCCACTCATAAAGCCAAAAAAAGTTTCTTCTCATAATACCAACCATAAGAACTGCTTAAGAGATCATCTCATGATCTCAACCTTGATGCCTCCACTATTTTCACACACTCTCCAGTCTCCATCATGAACATGCTCATCAAAATGCCTCCTCCATGATCGCCTCTTTAACTTGAGGAGCGTCCATCCGCGGCACTCCCGAGAGAAGCTCACGGCGGATTTCGGGCCCGATTGCGTGGTGGAACCGTTGTCTGACAGTCTCCAACAAAAAGTCCCGCTGGTCGTCGGTAATGTCGTTTTTGTACCGCTGCGCAAACGCCAAGAACGCCTTGTGCCACACCACGGGTAATTGGGCAGACTGTGTCTCGTCAGCATCGGACATTTCACGTTGAGCCGCGTTTCTGAATCTCATAAAGTAGAACACCAACTCGTCCAATGTTTGGTAAGGCAAAGCGTACTTTTTTTCGATCAACACGCGGATGAAAACGGTGGATGCCGGGCGGAACTCACGCTGCACAAGCTGGGCCAAAGCCACGGAAGAATGCAACACAGGGACAGAGACTTTTGCCAAGACCGAGGCTACAATTGTGGCTTCACGCACCGTGCAGTGGCCGTCCACCAAGGGAAGCAAGAACCCTTTGAAAAAGGCGCCTGGTTTATACAAAGACTTTTTGATCGCACGGTAGAGGTGGTAGTCGAGGCTGTGAGACTCGCTGTCTTCAATGGACACCCTGAACTTCTCCAACAACACGTGCTCGATAAACTTTTGCGCCTGGTTAGCTTGCAAGTTCGATACAAAAAGCTTGGTGGCCTCGTATGTGGCATGCGAACTCCAGCCCTGTGGGTTGGTGACATACAATACATCCTCCCAGTTCTTCAACGTGGGTAAAACCTTGAACAACTTGGGAAGCTTGCCATGTTTGTACGTGGCCAAAATCGATCCGATTTTCTCGTACGCAGCAATGACCTTGGGCGGCAACATCACTGCATCAGGCTGCTGCTCTGACAATCCCGTGGCCGAGCCTTGGCTCAACTCCTTTTCCTGGATTTTCGCGAGAATCTTGTCGGCCAAGTTCACCGAAGGCCCGCCAGATCCGAGGTATTTTTCAAAAAGCGCTTGGTCGTTTTCGTCGACCTCGACCTCTTCCTCCTCGTAGACTTCATCGAAATCAGAATACTCTTCGCTATCCGACTCGTTTTCGTCGTCTGAAACTTGCGGTTTCGCAAACGCAGCCAGCGGCCGACCAGCCAGTTGCGGGACACCGTTTTCCTCAAGATCGATCTCTTCTTGCTGCTCTTTGGCGAGCTGCAAAATCTTTCGAGAAGTTGCCGCATCAAGATACCCTTCATCTTCGTGGTCTTTGGTTGTTTTCTTCGCAGACCCGCGCGGCTGTTCCCTTAGTTTCCCACCAGCCGAAGTAATGTCTCTATGAAGCGGGTTGTGGCGGATCTGAGCTTTGGCATCCGAGGCGATTTTTCCCATTTCTTGAGTATTTTTGTGTTTGATAATTAGATAGACGGGATCTGGTCATCGCACTTGACAGTTGAAGTTTGTCGCGATGCGCGCCTGCATACGGGGTGGGTTCACTATCTGCAGTCCGAAACAGGCTGCAAAGCGACCGAATCTTAAGTATGGCGGTACTCGAGCTTCACAAAAAGAGACGAATACACCAACGACTCGCCACACAAGTCCTTGAGTGGAAAGTGTCTGTAACCTTGCTTCAAATTGAAAAGATTTGTCACCAGAAGCCCGATCTCTTTTGGACTCTCGATCACGTGCTTGGCCCCCGAAGTGTGCACTGTAAGCCGTACGAACACAAGCTCTGTATCTGCGTAGAACAGCCCGTGGAATGCCAGGTTCCAGATCGGATTGAACCCGTTTTCAGCAACAACTCCCGTTGCTCCCGTTTGCAGATCATGTGCCCATTCGATTGCTCGAGCCCCAACAAACTCAACAGTAACAAATGGATTTATGTGTTCCATTCCTTGCGGTTTTGGGAGCTGCTGGGCACTGATGATCTCGATGCGGAAAGTGGTCCTGACTTTGGGGATCGTGGGTCTAGGTGGCTGCCAAGAACTTGAGTTTGCGGAAGAGGTCTGGGCAGGGCTGAAATTGGATTGGAAGTCGTCCAAAAAACCATTCTCTATACCCTTCTTCTGCTTCAATTCTTGCCTGTTTTCTTCCCCTTTCTCTGTCTCCTTCTCTGTCTCCATCTTTGTCTCCTTCTCTGTCTCCTTCTCTGTCTCCTTCTCTGTCTCCTTCTTTGTCTCCTTCTCTGTCTCCTTCTTTGTCTCCTTCTTTGTCTCCTTCTCTGTCTCCTTCTTTGTCTCCTTCTTTGTCTCCCCTTTATCCCCTGAATTTGCCTCTCCCATAGCCAATCTCTCATTACCCACTTGACTATCATACCCTTTCGCAGCTCTGTCTCCCACCACCAACTCCTCGTTTATCCCCTTTTTGACGAGCTTCAGACCACTAGTTTTCCCGACAGGCTGCCGAAGTGCGGCCGGCTTCAACACATAGCCTCGGCCCTGTGCGACATCGAAGAACGCTTCGTTTAGTTGTTGGCCCAAGTCATATGTCTGCCAATTAGTGGCCACCATCTGTACTCCGTGCTCCCAGTAAACAAGCGGGACAAAATTCGACGACATGAGCCGGATCTTTGACGGGTACACGCGCATGAAAAAACGGCGGTTGTGCTTATCAAGCGCAGCGGCTTTCTCGGGGTCCCGAAGCATGGAGTTAACGCTCTTCTCGCTCAAGGAAAAACAGTGGTTGAATGTTTTCAGTTCTGGAAGCGAGAAGTTTCGGAATTTCACCCCTTGACAATAGACGCCCAACGCGCTGAGCCCCTCGCTGACCTTACTTGAGGGCCGACGACGGATCTTGAATCTTTGGGTGATTCCTGAATCGGCGCTCTCACTGAACGATGTTTGGGTAGTGGAAGAGGAGGTGAGAACACGCCCCAATTCGTCCAACGAGTCCGCAACATCATTGCTTTTCTTCACCTTGATGAGCACCCGGTCTCTTAACTCGGCTGGGCTCGGAAGCCCGGCTTGCCTCGGAAGACCGGCTCGTGTATCAATTGGGTAGTCCACTAGTGCCGTGCCAAAGACGTCTTTGAGGATCTTGGTCATGAGGGCCTGACCACGTGTAGAACAATGGACCTCGAGGCTGAGAATGAGCGGGAACCTCGTCGTTTGAAACGCAAACTTCCTGATTGTGGCTAGCACATTAGAAAGCAGGATCCCACTTGTGAATGTGCGACCATGGTTCACAATCGGCTCTGCCCCTGAGTCTCCTGGGCTATTCCACACGTCGATTTCAAGGCACCTGCACCCTCGCTGGAGAGCCCGCACATATCCTTCCACAGACGAGTCGCCGCCGACTTGTCGCCCAGTGAGATACGTATTGTGAGACGAGAGAATGAAGTATTCGTTGAGCGGGCGGGAAAAATAGCCCTCTTCTTGAAACACTTCCTTTGACACGCTGCAGTACCGCAGCTTGAGATAGGCTGCAAATTGCTCTTCTGTCATTCCTGGCGCCAGATCAGGGTACGGTGCCGTTTCAGGACCGGTAACATATTTCTTGTAGATCTTCAAAAGTGTCTCATGGTCGGCTTGTTCCTGCTGGACATCAGTCACGAACAGACAAAATGCTGCAAAAGTGAGTGATGAGTCGCCGCCCGTTAGCCCGGAATACAAAGCGGCAATGTCGTCGCGTCTCGTGAGAAGCACAACAAACCTCTTGAAATCGGAGAACCCGATCTCGTTTGTGGCAGAGTGCGTAACCCGTGCAAAAAGCTGACGAAGACGTGTCTCGTTGACGTTGATGCTGAGCCGCTTGCAGTATTTGAGCACATCTGCAAACAGAAGCACCTGCTTTGTGATTCTATCTGAGGACTCGGCCTTGCCGCTGAGAATGCTGCGTTTGACCTCGTCGAGGTCCTTGAGATCTACAAGAAAGTCGTTGGCGATTTTGTCCTTGATGGTTTTGAACTTGCCCACCGTATATAGGAGCCGCTTGGCGTCGTGGGAGGTGTCTGCAATGAGATGCAAAAGCTTTGTTTTGTTTTTGCGGTGATCGAAGAATCCTATCGAAATCCACCGCCGCTCGACCTCCTTCAGGATCCCGAGCTCTTCTCTGTAATGACTGGCAAGCTCTCGCGGCGTGATGCTCCGTATATCGTCGACGTAAAAACTATGGCTCAGAGACTTTGAGATCTGCTTATAGACAAAGCGGAAGTTGGCTGCATCGACCCAGAGCCGGACTTTTTTCTTCAGTTTGTGCGATACTTTGAGTAGGAGAAGCCCCAGATTCACAAAGACTGACGGGACTTCGAACAGCTCCATGTGCTCGAGCGTATCTGTAAGATCGCCTTCCTTGGGTGATTCACTGAAGCCTAGACCGGCCAAATCCTGATGAATTTTGTCAAAGTCAGAACCGGCGTGACCGTCTTGGTCAGGAGATGCCAGTGGTAGTAGTTTCGTGGCCATATTTGTCAAACTTGATGCACTGGCTGGGCGTGGAAGCGTCTGAAATGCCCTCGATGCTTCTTTTGCGGGGTCCATCTGGAGGTGCAGTGGGAAACTGGGCCTGGTCCGGGCCTCCATTAAAAACAATTGCAATTTTAGGAGTGAGAATGGAAATATTGGAAGATCAGATTATCAAAGGTAATTCCTCATGCAAGAAAACTGGTCGCTCTTCGCCATGTACTAAATGTATATTCGTATGACGTCTGCTCCTGCAAATAGACTAGACGATGCCTGATCCGGGCTGAGGCCGTCTGACTGAAAGAAGATAATTAGTAAGGCGCGGGCTTGAAG
>JAKTYO010000010.1:72601-142179 GCA_030578735.1 Metschnikowia noctiluminum | reverse complement strand
AAACGTTCTGATAATCATATTCTTGTTGAGTAATTTTTTTTCAAAGATTCATCGTATTTTAGGGCGTCAGTTTAGGGGCGTCTCTCACTCGATCCTTCGCTAGCAAAAACTAAATATGCAGAAAGACCTATATTAGGTCACTAATCCAACCCGGATGCCCCAGACCTAAATTCTTAGAAAGCGTGCACGCTTTTCTGCATCAGGTTTGACTTTGCTGTGGGAGAGAGGCCTAAGATTGGACTCGGCTCACATATCAGTACCTTATGTCTGTCATCGCCTGTAAGGAGAAGGTAAACATTTGCAAAGGAAAAAAGATTAAAAGAAATATAATCGTTCGCAATAATAAAAGCGATAGTGAAAATAAAATTGGGCGCCTTTTTAGCCAGGAAGCGTATGTGATAAAACATGTTACAGAATTTGGGAGGAATAAAAAAGGGCAAAAAAAAAAATTCTCAAATGTATTGAAAATGTTTTATGACACCAAGACGGTTGAAGGACTTACTTCCCGTACGTGTGTACGATTTCAATTGAAGTACG
The DNA here is from genome assembly GCA_030578735.1 of Metschnikowia noctiluminum. Lineage (NCBI taxonomy): Eukaryota > Fungi > Ascomycota > Pichiomycetes > Serinales > Metschnikowiaceae > Metschnikowia > Metschnikowia noctiluminum. The sequence continues at coordinate 141,642 of JAKTYO010000010.1, read as the reverse complement.
TTGACTTCTCTTAATATATTTCATTCACACATACAACCTTGATCCACATAGCTTTCATCGTCTTGTCATGCTTTTTTTGAACCGTAAGGCAATGAAGTTTAGTTAAGCAGTTCTGGTCTATTATGAGTGTCCAGGAGTCTTACAGTGAGGCTTTCACCCGAAGTCCTGCCTTTCGATCGATGAACTCCTTCACACCACCTAGTTCGTGGGAGAGTATGCAGAATGACCCAAAACAGTCCAGCTAGTCTGATGTGTTGAGCTTCGTGATATTCTTGAGAAATGCAAAAGTTGCGGCAGCCACACAGCAAGTCTACCATCATGATGTCACCCAAAAGCTTCGATTGGCACGGCCACCAGTAATTTTCATCCCAAGAACAAGAATGAATGTTAATCTAACCCTGGCTTTTCGCTGAAGATTATAGTAGATATTCAGGTTTACCCCACCGCGAGTCGCGAAGAGCAAAGAACCAAACTTCGGGCTCTTCCATGAGTTGAGCTCGACTGAAGTCTCAGTGACACCAGTACCATTCAAGTCTGCGCTCTCTTCTATTAGTGAAAATTCTCTCCCTAGAGCTTAATACCTGCATCCAAACGCACGTTCATACCTTGATCACGCAAATACTGCTTCACCGTATTTACCTCGTACTCGCCTCTGTGGAACATGCCGGCTCCCAAAGCGGCATCGATACCGCAGTCCATCTCAAACACTTCCTGGAAGTGCTCGGGCTTGCCTGCACCAGACGAGGCAATGACTGGAATCGACACGTTCTGCTTGACCTGTCTCAAGAGCTCGAGGTTGTACCCGTTGTTAGAGCCATCGTAGTCGATCGAGTTCAACAAGATCTCGCCCGCACCCAAGTCTTCACACGCCTGACAAAGCTCAAGCGCGCCTAAATCGTGGAATTTACGTCCACCCTGGCTACTTACTTGGTAAAAGCAGTACCTTTCGCCGTTTGGCCCATACTTCGTGGGGTCAGTGATCTCAATCACTGCCATACGCGTCAGCTCCGGCGAGTCAACGTAGACGCGTTTCGGGTCAACGGAGATCACCACAGCCTGGTTACCGAAACAGGCGGAGATCGTCTCAATGGCGGACGTGCCTAGTTTCTGTTTGCCGTTGGCATAGTACGCCTCGGCAATGGTTACAGCCTCGGACCCTATGCTGACCTTGTCTGCGCCGGACTGAAAGTACAAATGCGCGATTTTCACTGCGGGGAACACCTCGCCCGTGGTTGGGTCGGTCATATCCTTGATTCCACCGCCAACAGTGAGCGGCACAAAGATGTTTTCTGCCGCCTTCTTCAACACCTCCAACATCGGCAAATCGCGGATCGGCGAGTTCCGGAACGAAGTAATGTTGAGGAACGTTACCTCGTCAGCACCCTGCTCATAATAGCGCGTGGCGAGTTCGACTGGCTTGCCGAGATTTCTCACCAGACTCTCTCCACTCGAAGAAGACTCACGAACGTTGTATTGATCACCTTTCGTCACAACCAAGTCGCCTTGGTCGTTTGCTCTGACATCCAAGCATGCTATGATTCTGCGCGAGAGCCCCTTATCGTCTTTTTGGACGGAACCAGCCGGAATCGAATGGGGGACCACGCGCTCGTTGTTGAGGAAAGCTTTGAGCACCTTGAGGCCTGCAACACCAGACTTTTCCGGGTGAAACTGTGTGGCAAAAAGCCCCTTGTATGCCACTGCCGCCAAGAACTCCTCCGAGCCGTATTTGGCCACGCAGAAGTCCCAGCCCGAGTTTTGAGCGTGTTTCATGATTTGATGGTCGTGTTCGTCACGGAGAAGCGCCGCATATGAGTGCACAAAGTAGTACTTGTCTCTCTGGTTGATTCCGAAAAAGCTGTTTTCCGGCGCCACCTCCTTTGCGCCCTCGTAGATTGAGTTGACCAGGTTCCAGCCGATATGCGGAACGGCTTTCACAAGCCCCCTGGCGGCAAATTCGGCGTCATGTTTGTCGAATTTCTTCAAGTCCCAATCGAGATACTGCAAGCCCCTAGTCTGCGGGCTTTCCTCCAGCGCACTGAAGAACGCCTGGAGCCCAACACAGACGCCCATGATGCGGCGGCCGCTTTCTATATACTTTTTGATTGGCTCTGCGAGTTTGCGCTCGTTGAGCTGCGCCACAAAGTGGCCGTAGTTGCCGACGCCAGGAAAGATCAATTGCGAGATTTCGCCATTGAGGCTCTCGAAGCCGGCGGCGTCTTTGATGAAGACAATATCATAGTCTCCAATGCGTTTGATGGCATTGGTGAGCGACTGTAGATTGCCGCTCTCGACATCGATGATGTGGACCATTTGGGTCATGATGAACTGAGTGAGATATGACGAAGAAAGGTTTTTTGAATCACTAAGAAAATTCAGAATTTCTGGTGTATACCACAAGCCTCTGGATCCAAGCGATTGAGATTGGTTCGGATCTATGGCCTTTTATTTTTCGCTGCGAAATGAGTAATCTATTGTGAGATATTGTCGATTCGCGCGATAATGAGTCAGGCCGCAGCGCACGTGACATGGCGAGGCAACAGACCAGAAGTGGGCCAATGGGTTTAAAAATATAAAATAAAAACTAAGTAAATAATAGAGAAGATGATGAAGAAAATAAAAAAGGGTGGGGCAGGTTAATCGCTTTCGCTTGTGGACTGATTCGAAAATCCTGATTTATTCTTGATATCCTGCTTTCAGTGGATTAATAAGTGAATGGTGTGTGGGTATGAAGCACATAAAGTTGCTGCAACTTAAAGTTTCGAAACTTGACCAGTGTAGGCATGTCTATTTCTGTTATCTCATGCATCACAAAGTATAAATCACTCTAGGTTTTGGCCGTTCCCACCTCTTTTTTAGCCAGGAAAGTTAAAAGTATTGGTCGATGATTGGAGCTAGATAGTTTTGCAGATTTGCAAAACTGAGAAACATTAAAGAGGTTTTTCAAGTATAGAAATCCATGGGATTAGTCGTTCCGACAGCTTAACAGATGGATCAAGATCGGACTACTAAAAAAGTGGAGTAAGCCATTTACTGTTGGTCGGGAGATTAAACTCTCGAATATTCGTCTTTCAACAAAATTCAGACTTGTCAGAACAAATCTCACTCTCTCCATAGTACGACATTGTACTTCCCGGATTGGATCCACTTTCGACCCATGGAGCAGACGTAAAGGGAGTCTTGATTCAGTTAACCAGTAAGGAGCATAAAAAAAAATGGCAAATTTTCTGTCTTCAAAGGCTGTGTTGGTACTTGCTCTTTGCAAACATGAAAAATGTTGACAAAGTGACATGCTTTCTACATTCAAGTGTGTTCAACCCCTAGAATGAATCAACATAAAAGACTCAAGTAGGTAAAAACGTCAGAGACAAGAATATTCTTCGGGTATCCACTATATTTAGAGAAAGAATAGGAAGCATGAAGCAGCGAGGATCCCTGATTTTGTTATAAGGTTCAAATTTTTGACTCTGGAAAGTTCAACTTTTGAGGCGGGTGTTAGCAAAGCAGAAGCAATTGAAACAAAACAAAAAATTTTCATACTTATTACGAGCACTTGCTTCTCCGGCAAGACTTATAAAACGCTAAGAACTGGAAGAATGAGCAATTGTATTATTATAAACGACTGGAACTCGAACACAAGCTATGTCATAGTGCTGCCGGAATTCGAAGGGCACAAAGTTGCACTCAATAGCTTTGGGTTGTGGCGTTAGCGCTAAAAACGAAACATGCATTTTGAATTTAAACAAATTCAAACACAATTTTCGCTGAGTCAAGACTTACACATATTTTACAAATGCCGCTGATCAATTTTTGACTCGCTTGCAACGGCACTTGAATTGCTAAAATATTCAAGGCTTGGATGATTCTTTCAAATCCTCAATCAACATTCTTCGCTTCGAGAAAAGGCTTCCGTCTGAAACGATTGCGAGTGCTTTGATGCACTCTGAAAAGACTCACCAGAGTAACTATCCTTGTCTACGGGATTGGAAAGGCCTAGGTTTACATCTTTAAAAAAAATACAAGATTTGACTGGCATTTTATTACCACAAAAGCGAGATTGTATAAATATACTTTGTGCTAAAAGTAGCAAGCATCATGATGTCTACTCTACAAAAGTTCAGGGTCCGGCCCCGACTCACGGCTTCTCCGCTCTGAGGTAAAAATAAAAATGTAAGTCGTTCTCATGTGTATTCTCCACCTCCGGCGTCGTCTCGGTGAATTTTCGAAACAGGTCGACTTCACTCAATGACTCGTGCATCGACATGGCGTTGTGTTTGATGAGGAAATTGTTCATTTGATTCTTCGACGTCAAAAGGAGCGAAGAAAACTTCACGTTTTGCGGCCCAAACAAGTCGCCTACTATCCTCACAATGTCCCTGACCGCTTCGAAACAGTATTGTTCCAGCCACGTAGCTTTGGGGGATGTGGGCCGCGAAAAATCGGATTCGGGAAACCCAAAGTCTTCGGCACTAGAAATGATCATAGGGAGTTCAAGAACTCCGCCTTTCTTCAAAAGACGATAGAATTCCCCAAGCATTCTCCCATGGTTTGCCGGCACGATCTGCGAACGCAAGTCCCGGCACTGGATCACATGGAAAGTTTCGGAATCAATGCTCGAAAGCGAGTGCGCATAGTACTCGAAATTGATCGGCTTGACCAGGATCTTCCCGGGTGTCACTTTGCTTGCATGGTACCGTTGCATATCGACCAATTCACGGCGGGAAAGCTTGGCGAAACTAGCATACGTGGGCAAGCCCAAACGGGAAAAGTAGTTTTTGTACAACTCCAGGTCTTTCTCCTTGAGCGAAGATGTGGCCGAGGCCGAGGGCGATTCTTGGCCGTCCGGGTCGGCAAATGCGGCATTTTCATTTAGAAGACTGGCCTCAAAAACCCGCACAAATGGGATTGTGGTGGCCAAGTACCACGAGTAGGCACAGCTGAAGCTGCTGTTGAAGACCAATACCTTGAGTGATTCCTGCTTGCTTAACTGGAGATTAAGATTATAGAGATCAAAGAGCTGGCGAGTGATGCGGGCCTCGATCAAAAAGTTGTTGTTGAGCTTGGCCAAGATCTGGATCAGGTACTTTTCCAAAAGAAGAAAGTCGAACGACGTCTTGATGATGGACTGAAGGAAGAGGTCCATGCGCGGAAGTACCGTCAGAATGTCGCCCTCGTAGTTGTCACATTTGATCGCATAGAGTGCGTCTGCCGCATGATGGAATGCCCTCCTGATCTCATAGTCTTTTTTTTGGAGCTCAGAAAGGGTTTGGGCCTGTCGCGGCGAGCACTCAGGAAGCATTAGAATGTACCGCACATAGTTGATGAAGTTGCCCTGGATCAATTGTTCACATGCCAACTTCCGATAGCTGGACCTATGCTTCAATTCGAGCTTGACCCGTGTCCGCATGATACTGCGGCACTTCAACAACTCGTGGCATAAGAAATCTTCTATTCGTGGGCCATCTTTCTTCTCCATCAACAGCATCTGCAGCCAGTGGCTCAGAAGGCCCACGTTTCGTCTAGTTAAGAACTTGCGGAGCGACTGCGCACGCACAGTGGCAAAGTTGATGGGGTCGTCGGTATGGTGCTCGGCGATAGAATCGAGAAATAGCTCGAAATTCTTCGTGACAAACCCGGGGTTGAGAAATGTCTTGCGCATGGCTTTTTCGCAGTTGAAAATCGACATATCTGTGAATGCAACGTACTCTAAGATCGAAGGTTCACGGCTGAGCTCAGGAACGGTCAGCCCAAGCCGGAATTGTGGATTCCAGCGGCCAGATGCAAGTTCTGAGCCCTGTGGCTCTCCTTTTTGGTCTGTGCTACTGCTTTGTTTTAAGATCTCGGAGGCCTTGGCCAGACTCTTGGTGAGGCCAAAACTGGGCATGAGGCCCGCTGAACTCAGGTGCCGAGATGCTTCTGAGGCCCAACTGGGTCTTCTGGAAGTGAGCGAGGGGAAAAACAGCTGCGAGCTCTCGGACCGGCGGCGGCTGAGACTTTTGCGGGATGGAAAACTTTCTTTTTTCTCGCTTTCAGTTTTTTCGTCTGGCACAGATCGTGGCGAGTCAGAACTTTGGCCGGGCACAGCCAGGGCATTTTCTGGAATAGACTCCGAGCTTAGCGACATTGTATCTGCAGAGTCAGACGACTTTTTTGTCGACTGGCTGGCGGCACGTGCTGCTCTCTTCGACGGTTTTTTCATTTTATGTTTCTGTTGGTACAGCATCGTAGGCACGATGTAGAAACTCATGGCCAAATTGAGAGGTAGTTCGGAAAAATGGCGGCGCAGGGGACCCGGGGTAAAAAGCGGGAGCCGGATCAAATATAAAAAAGATATGTTCAGCGGCAAAGGCAACGAGATGGCCCAGATAACGTAATTTTCGATGAGTGTGGGGAAGGTTGAAAGGGACAGGTTGTTTGTGTACGTCCAAAGAAAAGGTTCGTTGCTTGGAATCTGAGTTGTGGACCATTGACCGCTTAGCCTCTAGACGGCCTGTACTTGTCCATGCTTGGCCTGCATGTCAGCGGAGAAAATATGAGATCGGTGGGTCAAGCCCCGCTTTCCTAAACTGGGGCAGCAGGCGCCGTACCGAAGCATAAGGGGCGGTGCAGGATCAAATATTTGGGTTTCGAAAGCGTGCCCCGTATCACGTGACCAGACACAGGCCCCTGAAGTCAAGTGATTTATTGCATATGAGCATACTTCTTGATATAATGACAAAATCAGGGAGCAGTAGAGGAGTTTGTCCGGGGGATTTTTGTATTGTGTGTTCGCAACTTACCGGTTTCAAAATGTGATATTTTGAGCTTGCTTGAGGACTGCAACTAAGTAGAATAATTTGTCTTAGACGGTTGATGCCGGAAACGTTTGTGGCTCATCCTAGAGTCATGAAAAAAGCAACTTCTCTCTTTTACCTCCGATATCTATCTCTCATTTTAGATATTGCCCAAATCCCATGAAAAGTTCTTGTATGCATGGAAGCTAATCGATATTGTTAGGCACATTGTTCTTTCGTTAAGCTTGTAGCAAACTCACTGTCACACACATGTTTTGGTTTTTCCCAAAGTTTTTGGGGTTCTCGATACTCAAAATAGACAGGTATTTCTCACGTGTGAACATGCGGATAAGCATCAACCGATCAAGGTACCCTTCTCCTGAGTCACAACCTATGAAGTCTTCCATATTCATTTTTGAAGTTTACAACGAGTCTGATCCAGTGACTACGGGCGTCTTTCTCACTCGAAATGCGTGTATAACTTAGGAACACATAATCTGACAAATCTTTGAGACACGTCATCTCAGTCCCCTCTTGTTCTGACTGACTATGTCTTCCTGTTGTGGCTATTACGTGTATCTTGTGAGGAAGCAATCAAACAGAAAACCATCGTACTCTCTATGCTCATACAAACATATATGAAGATTTCACATGCTTTCGTGTATTTTTATGTTTCGATTATAGACTCCAGACTCAAGCTTCAACTGAACTAGTATTGTCGTGCTGAAAGATCAGGGAACCACAACATTAGGACTAGAATCTTTTTTTAATATGGACGGCTTAAGCCATGTACATGTTCAGTTGTCGTGTAATTTGCTGTGCTTAAAAAACTTGTGTTGCTGACTGCTTTCCGAAACTTTGAGTGCTGATCTGTCAAAATATCTGCACCATTAAGCGACTTCAAAAGAACTTCATGACAGAAAAAGCAACTACACGTCTTGTAAGACTTCACGTAGACACTCGAATTGGAAAAAACAATCAGACATATATGTCAAGTACGGTATTTTTCGAACAATTCAAGTCGAGACCATCTGGCCAAACGAGGTGTATCTTCAGTGTGGAGAGTAGAACGAAAAGGAGGAAATAGGCTTGTTTCGATTCGCTGCCCTCTTCTTGACAGTCTTTATGAGCAATCTTTGATTATGTGTCTATCATTCTGAGTCTACATCTATACCCCGGACTTGACAAAAACATACCCGTCCTTCAATGAGTTTACTCCGTTTCCTTCTTGGTGGACAGACTTATCCTATCTCTTCTTCTTTATAAAAGAGGTGGTCTTGCCCTGTGTCGCAACCTTTCTTCCTTTGAAGGGTTGAGGGCCCTCGTTATCCTGCTTGCTGAAAGGTTCGTAAGATCTCTTCTTCTTCCGGATCTGCGATTCATCTTTCGCGAGCATCTTGGTTTCAACTGCCAGGTAATCAAAGGAAGGTTCCTCGTGCTGAGTCTTCTTTTTGTTCGAAGGCTTTCTGAGTTTAGAGCGCGAGAGTGTAATCAACTCGTCCAGAGGTTTGGCCGCCTCTTGAGCTCCCACACTTTTGTCATTTCCTTCTGTTATTTCATTTCCCGCCGGTTCTTGATCATTTGACGTGGCTTTCTCTTTGAATGCTAGGTCCTGAGAAGTTTCGGTCAATGCGGCCTGACCCGGCTTCAACGGCGTGTATGTGATATCACTCAAGAGATCTAGTCTCTCTTTTAGGGCGCTGATATTCACAACTTTGGGTTTTGACCCGTCTTGTGGCACGCGAACAGAGAAACTAGAATCCTTCGATATGTCCTGAAATACCTTTGATTTTATGTTGGTTGAGTGGCTCGGCTTGCTCTTTTTGCTTTCTTGGTCATCACATAGAAGATGAGTTTGCTCTTCAAGAAAAGAGAATAGCTCTGCCAATTCGGCAACCAGTTCCGGGGTTGCATGGAAGTCTCCTGAAGAGACGCACGTACTTTGTAAAATATCATCAGAGTCTGTGTTCTCATCAAATGACTTATGGACCAACTGGGTCAAAGGCTCGATATTATCACGGAGGATTTTTGAAAAGCTCGCAAAACAGCTCGATACCAGCTGAGCCGTGACTGGGCCATTCAACAGACATAGACTTACAATTACCCGGTTCGGCATGATGTAGCGAGGACTCTCGTCCAAGTCTCGGGCCAACAGGTCTCTCCATTGGAAGAGATCACGTACCATATTTTGTCTTGAGCCAGGGATGTTGTACAGCGTGATGAACGAGTCGACAGATATGGAGTCGTTGTGGAACATCCCGCTGTTGAACGCCGTGGGTGGGCGGAACTTCACATATTCGTACCTTTTTGCAGCCACCTTCCGCGAGTTCTCATGGACCTCGGTGAGTTTCAGCGGGCCGGCCTCAAGAAGCTTGTTCCGGAGCCTATCGTAGATGTTCAAGAGGAAATGTGTGTCTGCTCTGGCGTAGTCCATCATGACCTCTGGAAGCGGCCGGATCCGCCAGTCAGCAAGCTGGTACTTTTTCAGGGTCTTGAACTTTGCAAACGTCTCGAGCAAGTACGCAAGCGAGAACTTTGGAAAGCCGAGCGCCTTGGAGGCAAAGTATGTGTCGAAAAGAGACACCACATAGAGCCCCAAGTCGCGCTGCAACCATATGATGTCCATGTTTGCGCCGTGGAACACCTTGACGATGTGCGGGTTGGCAAAGACCTCGTTGAGCGGCTGGAGCTCATCTCGCAAGGCAAGCGTGTCGACGACCCAGTCGTGGTTTCGGTCGGAAATCTGCATCAAACACGTGATTCCATAGTATGTGCGCAAATCGTGGTGCTCCAAGTCGACAGCGATCTCTGAGGCGGTCTTTAGATCATTGATCATGGCTGCCAATGCCTCGGAAGTCGCGACCCAGGTCGCCAGCGTCGATTTCCAGTCTTTTGAAGGTATTTCGTCGGTCTTTTCCGTGGCCAGTGCAGGATATGGCGAGGTCATGATCTCCTCCTCGTACGGCTGTGGGTAATGTGCTGGCGCGTCTTCAGATTCGACAAGAGCCAAACACTCATGCAAAGGTTTGAGTGCATGAGGTTTTTCCTTGAGTTTTGGTACAAACGGGTGCGTCTCCGAGTTGTCTACGGGCACTTTGAAGTGCACCTGTGGCTTCTCGGATACCACGGCGTTGAGCCCCGCATCCGACGCGTCATTGAGCGACAAGTACTCAGTAGACTTTTCGGGCCGTTTCATCTCGTCCATGGCCAAGTCGGCCTTTTCAAAAAACACATCAAGGGCATCCGAGACCTTTTTCCACAGGCCTTCACTGGAGGCCAGAAGCTCGCCGTATTCCAAGGTCTCTGGGTCGTGAGAGTCTGGACTAGACTTTGCTAGAAGCTTGTTGGCAAGACCCACGAGCTGGCGGCCAGAATACTCGAAATCTTGTGCCAATTGCAGATCTATAGAGCCATGAAATTTAATATCCTTAGCCGCGAGGGCGGACGCGGCACGAATCGTGGCCGTCACCTGCGGGAGCACGCGAGCGTATGGATCAGAGGACATTGTGGCGAGGAAGAAAGGAAGAGTTTACCAGCGCAAAGGAAATTATTTTCTGGTCTGTGTCTTCTGATAAGTTTTCTTTGGTGTCCACCTCGTGCGCTCCCTAAAGGGCCTTTTCGACTCACGCTGCGCTGCGCATAACAAAGCGCGAGCCATGCGGGCCGGAAAAATTGTGCACATCGCAGAGTCTTGCAGCGCAGCAGCTCATCGCTTCGCACTGCCGATGAGGGCTCAGAAAATTGGCTGCGGGTGGTGAGATTGAGTCTTTTTCATACGAGTCCGCCACTGTTTTCTGCCCGAAATTGCTAGGAAATCCCGAAATATCGTATACTTTGGAATCTTTAGGCAAACCCATCTATAACAATGAGTCATACGTGTGTAAGCTGCGCGCTTGAGTTCCCTGACGTGCCCACTCAGAGGGCCCATATGAAGCTGGATTGGCATCGGTACAACTTGAAAAGACGAGTGGCCCAACTACCTGCAATCAGCGAGGCTGTATTCCAGGAGAAAATCGCCGTTTTGGCACAAGAAGATGACCAGCCTGCAGAGGCGAAGTTAGCCAGAAAACAAGTCACCAAGAAGGACTTGAGGCGCCAACAGAAAGAGGCATTACAAGCACAAAGACGCGAGCTCCTTGCCGCCCGTGAAAAGCTCCAGACCCAATTTGGCAAGCTCAGCGTTGACGAAGAAGGCGGTGAGCTGACAAGGACTGGCCCAGAGACTGAAAACAGCGAGAATGTCGAGTCTCAGGCTCCAAAACAGGCAAAAACGCCCTCAGGCGAGTCTGAAGAGGCGTCCGCTTCTTCGGAGCTGGTCACTGAGGAGCAGCTTGTTGCACAAAAACTCGCGAATCGTGTGGAAATCCCTGTCACGACTTGTCTCTTCTGCCCCGTGAAGAGACAGCTGAATTTCTCGACTTTAAAAGAAAACTTGGACCATATGTTCAAGGAGCACGGACTCTACATCCCCGAAAAAAAGTATTTGGTGGACCCCGAGGGCTTGATCAAATACTTGGGCGAGAAACTCGGCCTTGGAAACGTGTGTCTTGTGTGTTCCTACCAGGGTAAGAATCTCGAGGCAGTGCGTCTACACATGCACTCGAAACGGCACATGAAAATCCCGTATGAGACCGAACGCGAGAAGTTGGAGATCTCAGACTACTACGATTTCACTTCGTCTTACGAATACCCAGGATCTGCGGGCTCTACGGGCCAAAGCAGATCTAAAAACATCACGCAGGAAAGCGCCCAAGATGACAATCACAGTGCTTCCCAGACAGACACTCAAAATGCAGATGAGGATTGGGAGGACGTATCTGACGACGGCGAAAACGACGACGTTTATTCAGAAGACGACCAGATCCCTGAAGATCCGCTTATCGATATGGGCACCGAACTTATTTTGCCCTCAGGAGCCGTTGTGGGCCATAGGTCCATGGCCAAATATTACAAGCAGAACTTCCCTCCAGAGAGGATCCTTTCGGAGGGCCAGGGTACAGTGATTGCTGCCGAAACAAGACACTTTGCCTCGCCGGCCGATAGACAACAGCTTGCCATTGCCAAGAGAGCATGGGGCCACCAGAAAAAGAGAGAAGACACGAATGACAGACGTGCGCAGAAATTCATCAACAACCAGCCACATTTCAGAGACCCTCTTTTGCAGTAGAGGGACTGGAGGATATGTGTTTCGAGCTGGCTTTGTGTTCTTTCTCTCGATGTCAAATTGTTGGTTTATCTCGCTTGATGAAGATGTAGCCACTTTCAGTTCGAATCTTCTAAGGGCCCCTAATCTAATGTCTCGAATTCACGGATCATATGGGATGACTACGAAACCATGACTACGAAACCTCACTTGGCAGCTTCCCCACCCTAAGCAGTCCAATATATCGAAATTCTGTCCAGGGTATAAGACCAGTGCTAGAGTTCTTTTGGTCCTAAAATTCACTATTTGTACTAGGAACTTTACTGCGGACTCAAATGCTGATACCGGAGATTACGCTCAAGCGCTTCAGATCCATCGGGATAAGGAGAGGAGAAGAGCCTTTAAAAGAATTGCTGCTATTGTTGGCATACTTCGAATGACACATTTGAGTTCTGTTATGGAGTCAAAATTCGCAGCTATTCATCGGCTTTGATTCAAATTCTGAAGGTAAAAGCAGCGTTTGATTCAGGTTGCATATCGGTGTTCAAGTCTGCTCATATGTTCTACTAGCATCTCCTGTGACGTTTAGTTTGTGTTTTTCTGAATCCTTCGAGAACATGTGACAGCCGATCAAATCCAGCTGATTTATTGGATGCGCAATATTAGTTACGTCTCAAGTCCACAACCTTGACGTTGGTATTTCCTGCCGAATTAATTTAATTTACATAAATACGTCTCAGCAAAGAAGCTGTAGAAGTCTTGAAAAATAAAATAGCGAAAATACTGTAAAGTAAACTGATTCGAAAAGCAAAGATTGGGTAGGTAAAGAAAGTTGGGAGCGCATGGAGCATAAAAAGGGAATTCTATGCGGCTTAATTACCACGAAACATCTTGCGGGAGCTCGAAAAATAAGAAAGAAGAAAGGCTGGAAGAAAATACAAGTACTTTTGTTAAGCATAATGAAAAGTCAAACTCTTGTAAGTTTTGCCACTAGGGATTTTTGCGCAAGAGTCGCAAGTGACATTTTTCAGTGACTTTTTTAGGCACCAATCCCACGTGACCTTTGGCAAATGGGTGCAAATCGGATTGAGCAAATGTCTCACTTTCTGGAAGTTGACCATTACAAAGTGAACAAAAACTAGGAAATCAGATTGAACAAATCAACAGAAGCTCTCCATATTTTTTTTTTCTCCTGATTCTACAGAACGTTGATATGTCTAATTTCACCAAGTTCTCTGATTTTCAAACCAGACTTCAAGAGCTCATAGACATGGTGCATATGGATTGCCGGCTTAAATACGAAGAGACCGGAGTTTTTGAGCTTGATATTCAGCGGGTTATGGATCGTGAAGACTTTCTAATGAAAGTCGAAACCGAACTCTTGCTTCTTGTGGAGAAGCTCGATGCTTTTGTGGAAAATTATAGAGCGCAATTTGCGAAGAAAAATGAGATGAAGGAGCTCACAGAGTGAAAAGAGTCGGCCTTGTAAGGAGAAAAAGGAAGATGAGAAGGAGATTAAAGAAAGAAAAGAAGAAATAAGAAAAAATAGAAGAAAAAAGAAGAATGATGGAGGAATGAGGAAATGAGGAGGAAAGAGGAGGAAAGAGGTGAGAGAGAGAAAAACGGACGGGGGGAATAGGGTACATGGTTGGCTTAATGCATTTTTGTTCCCCTAAAAAACTGTTTTGTGAGAGGATGTTCCAAACTTAGTAATGTAATTCAGCTTTTTCTCGCATTGTCATTCTATAACGCAATCCTCTACTGGGTATCTCAGGTATTGCCATCTCTTACCCTTTTTATGTGACTTGAAGCAGTTGCTTCATGAAAATCTTTCGTGGCTATATCGCCGTGCATAAGAGCAAAGTGTTCCACTAGTGTCGGCAAGTCTTTGCTTTGGATATTCAAATTTCATCTACACTTACCCGAAATCATGGTTTTCACATATATTACGCTGACTATCACACTTTGATTGAGAACTGACACTTGCGTGTGGCGGGCACATGGGACAATTTTCCTTACCCACGAGGGATGAGTGCGTGTTTTGGCCTATCAACTCAACGGGTCGTGGTCGATTATTCAAGCACTTAGACTAAGGATTTCGCAAATGTCACAAGTCGGAACCAATAAGGTCCCTACAATACTCTTCAATTCGTCTAGTCTTGTATCTGGAAATGTTATTCTTTGAAGTTGTCTCATTATTGCAGAGCATCACTGATGCGGGTAAATATGACTTTTCAAGATACCAAGAGCGCTTTCGGCACGTGAGAACTGATTGCAGAATATCATGTATGAAGATGGTGCAGATTCATTAAATGCCTTTGCCTCATCTTCCAAGATGTGCAACTGAGCAGTCAAAGTATGCACTTTTTCCGCATACCAGTCAATCTCAGTGTCCGGACACCCAAACGAGTCAAACAATGACATCAGCATGACGCGTAACTCAATGACACGGAGAATAAGCTCATCCAAGATTTCTCCTGTGAACTTCGCATCAACATTGATCTGTGCTGCCAAAAACATTGTTTCCAAGAGAGTGTGGATGAAAATGAACTGATGGGTGAGACACTCTGGTCGAGGCCAGACCTCTTTAAACAAGGAAGAAATCCAGGAGAGCTCAGCAAAATATTTGGTTTTCAAGCTGTCAAAATGCAAAACGTCAAATTGTTTGTCGTTGAAGAAAAGATGGAGTTGTCGGTGGAGCTGGTTCAAGTGGCGAGATAGCTCCGCACAGTATCTTGCTGAGGTCTTCGGATCCTTGTGGATGCCGACATTTGAGAGGTTTTCGAGATTCATCTCTATACATTCCTTTGCATCCAGACGCCCCCGTGAAGTGTCATATTGATCTATCAGATGCAAGCCCCCAGAGTTGAGCAAAGCCAGTGAAAAGGGAAATACTAATAGAGAGAGCCAAGGTTTTGCACATTTTAGTCTCATTTTTCTTCAACTGAATGAGAAAGATAATCGATATCGAAAAAAGCTCTGTTCTTGTAGTGAGCACACGTCAAACATCTTTTTAAATGTTTTCTTTTTTCTTTTCTTTTTCCTTCCACCGTGGTGTTTCACGGCCTGGTGTCGTTATGAATCATCTTCTTATTGTGTCCAAGAGTTGGAAAATTGTCTCTTCCCAAGCAAAGGGAGTCATTCCAAGCAGAGTAATCGACACAATGTCATTTGGAAAAGTGGATGTCTGAGGAACCTGCGATATGCTATTCTGCAAATATTCATTTTTTTCGAATACGCTAAAGAGAATGAGGGCATGTAATCAACAAGAATAGTATCTCAAATTGGCTTGAAAATTACACGATTCTCGTTCCAGTACACTTCAAAATAAGTTTCAGGTAAGAAGAGCAATACGGCCGAGATGCCCATTGTTTGACCACAATCGAACGGATTTGTACAGCCCACGAGACAGAAACGTGATAAATGATCAAATCAGTATACTTGCTCTCGGGGCGTTCAAACTGTGACAGACTCTGGCCTCCAATCCCCCCAACCTCTGAAGCCACGTTTCTGTTTTGGCCTTGGGCTCAGCCTCACAATTCTCAGTGGTCCACAATATGAGACCATTGTGTGACGCATTTCCTGGAGTATCGACAGTCCTGAATTTGCAAAACCTGGCACAACGGCAAGCCATCTCAGTCGTAAAGTACATTGACTCGTGAACAAACCACAATATTGAGACATGAAAAGAATTTTGAAGAACTGGCAGCTAGCTCTTCATTTTGCGTGGACTTTAAACTTGTTTCAAAAACCAAGCCTGATGCACTTAAACGAGTCCTTGTTATCAGCCAAAACCTGCTTGCGTACCATGATTTTCCAAACCTCTCTGATTTCCATTGCTCTCGAGCTAGAACGCCTTTTCGGAAGATATTGCATCATACCATTCTGCAATTTCGCAGCCCTAGTTACTTTTGTTTGTTTTTTTCCATCTTTTTCTCGAAGTAGACAAGGGATAACGGAAGACTTACAACAAGGACTGACTTGAATGTTAAGTCCAGGTGCGAGGTATGGCACAAGATCCTATGCGCGCCACCTCTTAGATGAACTCTGAGTCTGCGGCTTCAGCTTTCTACTGAACTTCAAGCGATCTCTTGTCTGCCAGCATTACATTTTATTTAAACGCTTTCACTCCATCCGCCCCTCTCTTCGAATTTAATAAGAAGATCAAGCAAAGCAGAATATTTTTTCCCATTCGTCACTTTTCTTGTCCAACCATGGCGTCCGAAAATATGCCCGAAACCGGGCCATTGACGGGTTTTAACTCTGACACTGCCGAACAAGGTAGAGCCGAAAATAAAGGGGTAACAATTCTCAATCCACAGTCGTCAAATATAAGTTCGGAAGCAGATCTCCTGAATATTGAATCTCACATGATCTCAAACTCTCGGGAAAAGACAGACGAGCTCAAGACATCAGAAGAGCAGGATTCTCAGGCGGGTCCCAGTGAGGGTACAATGTCTGGGCCTGTCACTGAGTCTGCTCTCAAGCCCGCTGCCGAATCAGCTCGTGAAACTAATACCCTGGATGAAAATCTCGAAGATGAAGCAGAAACACCCAGAACCGTCGATGGTTTCATAGATTACAATGCAATTTATGAAAATTTGCAGGCTCGCTTTGGGAAGGCCTACTCGATGTCACAGAAGCTTTTCGTCACGGAGAAAGCCCAGCGACAGACGCTCTACCATTATAAAAGGCGAGTCAATGCCCTCCTAGATGTGCTATTGGAGATGGAGGCAGATGCTGAAGATGTTGACGAGAGTTTGCCAATTGATCAAAGTCGTTTAGCGCTGCTCGTCACCTGGCTACCCGAGCTTGCTTCTAGTCTTGAGCCTGCTCTCAAGATTGCTGCTGGCGAGGAACCGGCGCAAATCCCTCTTAAGCGATCATATGCCGTCAATCTTGTCGTCGATGAAATTGTCCCGGAAATAACATACGACGAGCTGGACCCTGTAGAGGTGAATCCTCAAAACACCGAAATGTGGATTAGACGCAATCTCTCGCATCTAATACTCTCGAAATTCAGGCCTGCTGAAGTCAGGTCGAAGGGGGTGAGAGAGCATGTTGATCCTTTGCCTCAGGGGTCAAAACGTAGAAAGAGGTGATTTACTTGTCTCCCTTTCAAAACCTTCTTCAACATGTAATTTGTTGGACCGAATATATTTGTTAGTTCGATTACATTTAAACTGCAATCCGTCTGACGCTGGAATTTTTCCTGTCTTTTTTGACAAGCCCTTCGAGGATTTTCATTGTATTGAATAGCTCGAAAATG
This sequence comes from Metschnikowia noctiluminum, assembly GCA_030578735.1. NCBI lineage: Eukaryota > Fungi > Ascomycota > Pichiomycetes > Serinales > Metschnikowiaceae > Metschnikowia > Metschnikowia noctiluminum. The sequence continues at coordinate 124,460 of JAKTYO010000010.1, read as the reverse complement.
AAATTCCTGATTTTGTACTTGAATTTGCCTTTATCAATAAGTCGAATTGTTTTCAAAAACAAGTTGGTGTTATTGAACACTTGTGGACTTTCAGCTTTTATACGCATAAGTTCTTTCGTGGCTTTCCTCTCGATGCGGCCCAACACAGAGCTGAGGTAGTTAAAAAGGGTCAAAATTTTTTTATCGATCTCCTCATAACTCTCAATAACGATTTCGTCTTCCAAATCTAGATCTCCGTTGAGGGGAATTTCTTTGTCAATACCAAATAATGAAAAGTAGCTAACATCATTATAAGGGTTCAAGACCTCGACTCTTGTGAACCCATCTTCTTGCATGAATTTTGGATATGCTAGTGAAACTATTGATCCCTCCTTCGAGCTAAAGGAGATCCAATTCGAGTCGTCTAAGAGCTCAACCCCATCCACCGTTCCAGCCATTTTGCCTAACTGAATAAATGCCAATCCACGTAACTGCCAGTGACTCGCTTTTTCAAAAAGGAGCGATAAAGTGGCAGCTATATGAGTTCCATTTAAGGTAGGGCTGTACGCTGGCTCAAGGATTTGGATGCCGTGCTTGGAAGATGCTATTTCGCCAATTACCCATATATATTGCTTGAGCTTCTCGAACAAATATTCTTCGTTCTGTGGCTCGACGTTGACGGGCGACAGAAATGGCGGACTATCCGAAGATCCCGTATCATAGATCGACTCAGAAGACTTTGCCCAATTAGCTGAAGGTGGCCAGAGCTTGAGGTCCTTAGGGGTGATGTACAGCTCGACGGGGCTGTCTTCTGACATCAAGGAGCTGGCTCTTTGTCTATAGATCGATGAGTTAATATCGCTTTGTTCCCCAACCGCTTCCCCTGATTCGTTTAATCCCTCAATTATGTTAAGGGTGCGGCAAATGCTTCGAATTCCAGAAACAGCTTCATCGATGTACGCACGACGAGCATTGAAATAATTGAAGCCTTCCTCGGTGGCAAGCAAATAGTTGAAAAAATGACGCGATGAGGTACACAGCCCGGATTTCACACTCCAAGGTGAAATATATGGAAAAAGACATTGGCGAAGCCGGTCCTCAACAATAACCAAGTACTGTAAAGTCTGAAGCAGCTCGATGCATCGCGTGAATTGCTCATCGATGTATCCTGATTCCTCTAGATAAGCAAATCCTTTCAGTGTGATACAGAAATTCAAGAGAAGGGACCTACCCTGCTCACTCTTCTCAAGAATGTTGATACTGGGCTTACACTCAATGAGCATGTCCACAGACGCAAAATTGTTATTTTCGATGAAGTAGTCATGTAGACACTCCACTGCCATTGTCGTGACTGCATCGTTTGAGTCATAAATGAGATATACCAAATTTTCCACATAGAACCGCTCGCATCCTGGAAGAGTACAAAGCACGGAAAAAATGTTTTCAATGGCGTACAACTTGATTTTCCAGTTGGAAATGCACATCGCCTTTTTGAGTATTATTCGAGCGTGGCCCGAATTCGTGTAGTCAAAGTTCTGTAGGATGTGGAAGACAAGGAAGTTGTGTTTTTCCTCTGTAGCAGTGGCATCAATGATGTTGCTCATCATATGAAAGAGTTGCCATTGTCTCATGATCTCAATCCCGCTTGGATTCCCTGACAAGATACCGACCATTCTCACGTAACCCAAAGACAACGAGTGCTCCAATCTCCTCATTCCTAATAGTGGATCTTTGCTAGAAATGCCACTATATGGGTCTATCTGAGCAAATATCTCGGCAATTTGAGGCATGAGCTTATTCGCCGCCAAGAATTGGCTGCCTTCCTCGGTTGCAAGAAGCGCTTCAATGAGCTGACATGCCACGTTGATGATGATTTTTGGTTTGCGAATCTTCGGGTGTCTTGAGCTAGCGACAGCGGGCAAAGAGCTAAACCGGTACTTAAAGGGGCGCAAGAACGACAAAAACGTCTTGAGAAACTTTGGATATTTCTCTTGAAGTTCTAGAAAGCGCGACCGCGAGCGAAGAGGGCCTTGGAAAAGCTGCAGAAGAAGCAGCCAGTTCCACTCGTCGAACTTTTTGACTAAAAGAACCCGGGTTCCTGTCACCAACGCCTTAAACGAGCCATCCTTCATGTTCACGCGCAGAAGCTGGGTAATTTCACGTACCGCGAGCCTGGCTTTGGTCACTCTGGCGTTATTGTCCAGAATCCGACGCAGTCTTGTAGCAGTCTCGATTTTTCCTAGCGACGTGAGGGACAACTCCGTCGTATAAGCCAGCAAGATATGTGTGCTATAGAATTCCAGAGGCAAGCGAGAGACGCACAAGTCTAAGAAGTCCGATAGCAAGCGCGTGGCCTTTGCCGTGTTCGCCTCGTCGCGATTCTCGTTGACGATGTTAAACAAAAGCGGCACGAGCCCACAGTTGAGCAATACCTTCGAAAGCAACCCTTGATAATGAGAGATGACCCCGTACTCTAGAGAGTTGGGATTTAAGTCTTGGTATGTGAAAGATACAGCCAGAGGCAGCACTCCGTCCTCATTTTGGCGGCTCCCGTATATGTGGCCATACAACAGCGCCAAGAGATCGCCTATCTCCAGGTCCTCGAGCCACGGTAGACTCTGGATACGGAGAATGTCAAACAAAAGATCTAGCAATATAGTACAGAGGCGTACATTTCGCTTGCGCAAGTTCGAAAGTAACGTCCTGACCGGGCCGAAGTTGTCGTGCGAGAAGCAAATAAGCCCCAGCCACGTCTTCAAGAAGCACGCGAGAACAAACGACATTTTCTGTGCCTTAGCATGGTACTTTCTCAGGTATGTGGCCTTACCGTCGGCGTCGTCGTCCTCGAAAAGCGTGAACACCGCCATAAGCCCGTCCAAGTCGGCGCCGTTCCGAAGGAATAGCCGCGCATGGGGCATGTCCAAAAGCGTTAGAAGTGTCGGCAAGCACAGAATCGAGACATCCGTCGACCCATTGGTCGTCAAGCCAATAAGAAGCCGGAGCCCGCCCGCGTGGAACACGATATCTGGGTTGGCCACGGCGATCTCACTGATTGTTTCAATGCACATACGGGTAAAACCACGTGATTCCTCGGACAAATAGAGATCTGTGTCTGAGTGCTGCGTTTCGTCCGCCTCGTGCTCGACATACGATACGAGTGCTTTTACGACGCCTACGCTTAAGTAGCTGACTCCGCCCCGGACATTCACGAACTCCCGCACGAGTTTGAGGGCCTGTTCCTTTTCCAAAAGAGGCGTGGGGGTCAGGAGCGACACGATTATGAAAATCAAGAGTTTCAGCCGCACAAGAAAGTGAAGCGCGTCGGGCGTCGCCAGCGCATGGCGGAGTACCCGATACGCGGCGGCCCGGGCCTGTGGACGAGGGTCCGAAAGCATGAATTGAACCTTGAACAAGACGTTTTCGATCACCACTTCGTGCTTCAACATCGGGTGTTCTGCAAGAAGCGGTACTAGCCGGTTACACTTCTCTAGAAGCGTCCCAAGGTCGTCTTTGTCTTTCCCAGATATGCTCTGGAGAATGTCGGAGAATTCCCACGTTGCTTTCTCGAGATTTACTGGGGTATCTGGGCCCGCCTCAGACAAGCCAAAAACGTCATTCTGAGGCTCTGGTTGACGCTCCGGATCAGGTAGTAGCCGCACGTGTCCGGCAGTCTCAATCGGGCTGATGTTGAGCGTGTCTACGGTGTAAGATCGATCCCTGGAAGCCGCCGGGTCAATCGAAAGGATCCCAAGACCCGGGGCTTTCTCAGAACCCGCGGGGATTTCGCATTTTGGGCCGGAAGTAATGTCGGCACCTCGGCTCTGTGGATACATGGGCGCGGCAAGAGCGAAGTAGGGTGAATAGTGCCGATTTGTGGGGTATGAAGTTTGCTAAACTGAGCCGTGCTAAGGTTAGTAGCATGCTCCGGGCCCGTTATGCGGGCGCGGGTCACGTGACACGCGTGTGGAGCGCGTCTAGCGTAAGCGCACCGCGTGCGATGTTTTACAGGTGAGGCAGTTTGGGAATTGAAAAAAAGTGCAGAATTGAGAGACAAGAACTAGGGCCTTGAGGAGGTCTATTCCTTTTTGATATTTTGACATCATCTACTTGAGACTCAAAAAGCCTTTTTCAAGTTTGTATTATTCTTTTTTTGTATTTTTATATCCAAAAACTCGTCATCTTGTGGGCGTTATCTGGGTGGCGTCTCTCACTGAACCCTTTGCTAAGAAAAACTAAATATATATGAAACCTAATTATGGGTCGTTTTAAGAGGAGCCAGAATAAAAAAAAAAGAGTAATAGTAGGTGAACGTGTACTTTACAGACCTAATCAGTTCAAGCTAAAAAGCCAATATTCTGATAATTAGTTCTGATGATAAAAAAGTAGCACGGATCTGTATGGGCTATGGGTCTGGACGGATTAAAAGGTAATGGGCAAAATCAGGGGTTTTTCCGTTCATCTCTGGTTAAGAAATTGCTTCTTCTTTAATGAGACAGTATAAATTATTAAGAGTGAGGACCTTTTTTTGCATAATAAGTTCTTTCGGATTTTATATTCACTAATCAAAGACTGCGATTGAAAACATGCTCTCCAGATACGCCGTCTGAGGGGAATCAATCGTCTTTGTGAATGGTCGAATTTTAAAGAAAACCCTCAGTCAATTAAGCTCAGTCAATTTAGCTCAGTTGATTAAGCTCAGTTAAATAAACTCAGTTAATTTAGCTCAGTTAGTCAAGCTCAGTTAGTCAAGCTCTCGCGCATCGCTTTGCAATACGAACTTCTTCCATTTCATAGGCTGTTTTAGTTTGGAGTACAGTTGTCTTGCATGGAGAGACAGACATCATAGGAGATGATGTCGAAGAGAAACTGTTAAAGTTTCACTTGCCATATACTTCCTTTAGCAGGTAGTCCAAAACAATTGCAAAATTTTCTCATACCAATAATGTGTCACAGTGCTGAAATTCAAGCGGATATGATTCAAGAAGATAGAGCACCAGGATTGTTAGAAACTAGACGACTTTCTCGATTGTGTTCAAAACCTTACTTTTCGTACGTGACGCCCAAACGCCTCTCGGTTTCGATCCAAGCCAGCATTATGGATTATATGATATATGGATTCTGCAAAGTTCATGTGTTGCAATGATTGATGATGAACAAACAATACTTTGTGGAATGAGATCCGTCATACTAACTGCAACGTGAAACGCCTAACCTGGTCTGTTCTTGATTTATGTACTCAAACACTTAAAAGCTCGCTCATGTTTTTCCTCCAATAAATATCTTCGGGCCCCTCTTACTTTTTTTGATGCAGCACGTAGTTCTCCAAACGTTGTTTTAGGGTGCTTATTCTAGCCGAATATTGAGAGTCTCCCCAAAAAAGTCACAAATCACTTCCTCTATTGCTCCTTTTTTCTCATAATACTCTTTTCCTTGAAATCTCTGGCTACACATGTTTCTATCAAGAGACCGGTTTATCTAAGTAACCAGGCGAGCCTTCGTAAGATTGCTGAAGTCGCGAATTTGCAGCTTTGGGCTTCACCAAAATACCGACAGGCTCGACTTCATTGATATTATACTACCGAAAAAGAGAAGCGAGAATAACTGCAGCTTTCGAAAAGCTTGCAACTTCCGTAACGAGTGCGAACCGCAGATTTGATGAAAGAAATGGGCCAGAAACGAATTGAAATCGCTTTTCTCGCCTCAGTAGAAAATTCATTGAGCCATAGTTTCGACAGAGCCTCAGCGCATTTCTCTTCGTTCCATCACATCTCGCTCAAGGCCAAGGCAAGGCTCAAATACAAGCCCACATTGTATCGGGCGATTTCGGGACTTGTCGCGCCAACCATAGGTTTGTTTTTTTGGCGGGAGAGTTACGAGCATGTTAATCAATATTTTTCTGCTTTGCTATTCTACTTTCAAAAAACCATTCCAACACGGGTTTTGCACGGTTCCCCTCAAAGTCTCACGGGTTCTAGATCTAGTGCTCTGATTATCTCAAGTACATCCTGTGGGAATATATTGCGCAACAAAAATAAACAAACAGATTTCTGCCTAGCAGAATTGAGGCTCATTGAAAGGCACATTTGTGTGTGGCTGGCTCGTTTACTGTGGCCATCAACCGAGTGCTGAAGAAGCCTCACGGGATCGCCGAATCAAGATGAAAATAAATAACAATAAAACACATCAAATCGAGAAGAGCTCGAAATGTACTTCGAATGACTTTACAATGTTCTGAGGCCCGGAAGAGTATATTTCGAGGTGCGCAACGGCTTCTCGATAATATAAAGAGTTACTTTAGACTGTTCGAGTACCCTCGAGATGCTTCTCATAATTCTTCTCGTCAAAGTGAGTAAATTTCGTTATCGCATTGCGTGAGACAAGATCTAAGCCGGCACACTGTAGTACACAGGCCCATACGTAATTCCTGAGAAACCTCGCATCCTATTGGCTGTTCGCACATCTCAATGAGAGACATACAGCACGCACGATGTACAAATTGGAGGGGCGGGGATTCGTCGCGCGACATGCCTTGAAGACTGCATACCCGGGTTCATTTTAATATGAATAAATATTTTGATGGTCCAGATTGGGCTTACAGTTGGAATTTGAACATAGTCTATATGCGGCCACGATTGGAGAAAAATCTACTTATTTTAAGGAAGCAGCTGAAGCTGAAAAGATTGGGTAATTTCCTTGAAGTGTCAGAAAACCGGCGTCCAATCTTATCTCGAGTGATACCCAAAGGTGCAGAATTCCAATCCGCTGACTGGATATATTGCATCGACACCAGTCTGCGTGTCGTGCCGAGAGCATGCAGCACTCATCAAAAGCATAATGAGCAGATTCAGCATCGGGGCAACGATTTTCGAATAATTTTCTCAAAGACTCGCAAAAGCGAGGCTCAGCACATATTAGCGCTTTTATGATCATCTTTTTTGAGCAAGTTTACAACTTTCCACGTTCTCATTCATAGGTGAAACAATGGTATGACAAATGGCTCGCCACTTCTCCCACGTGACCCGTCAGTGCAATTTATTGGTCCTTGAGAGCCTGATCGCCGCACGCCTTTATCGGTATTGCCTGAGCTATATGCAGGACCAAAAGCCCCGCACTGTCACTTGTCGAGCAACCGATGTACTCTTTGGGGGATGCGGTCACTTGAGCCTTCAATGACAAGTCAAGTCAATGTTTGAAAACCCAGTCGTGAGTTACATGTTTCTATCAATCTTCTCCAAGGCCTTATCTAAATGATCGTGTCAACTTTTTAAGAAGTTTTCCTTTGTTTTGGAAGTCGCAATGTTCAAGCTAAGCGTGCGTCATTGTCACCACAATGGAGCGGGCCGCACTGTTACTATTTCAGTGCGCGAGTAAATGAATGATGGTGAAAGAAAATTAAAAAAAAAACAAATTGTAGGACCACTAGGGCCTTTCTGATTTCCCCTCGCTCTTTTGTTTCGTTCCCTCCCTTCTGTTTTTTTTTACAGCAAATGAATTGAATGTCCCGCTATTGAATCAAACTCTTTTCTTTTTTCAATCAGCATTCAAGAGTCGTCAATATTTACTATCCAAACTGAAGAAGTGATTTTCTTTTACCGAAAAAAGACATAGTAGAAAATCAGGTTCTTGCTCTTAGCACAGGGATCGTATCAAAATAACGTGACTTTTCCAGTAGCCGCCGAACTGGAGTTCGCAAATCCAGATTTGTCGCGCCTGCTGTTTTCGGAAGGTCCAGATAAAACACCAGTGGGCCCCGTGCTTTTTCACGATCCCTCACGCACCGACTCGAGCTGCTCGATAGACCAAAAAATACGTGCAATTTCTTCACCATCTTTCCGAATTATCTCATAATCTGCAGATTCCAGTACCTTGAGAAATTGACCATTCGACCCTAGATTGCCGTTGAAATCCTGCAATTATTATATCAGGACAATTTCTGTTCGAGCGTATCTCCTCAACCCCAGTCTTTTTCCCGACTCTCACCAGTGCGTGACCGCCCGCCCTAGTTTGTCAGTGCTTCTTCTTAGCGCCCAAAATCAAACACAGAAACCACACATGACCTTTCTTCACCAAAACCAACAAGCAGCAGCGGCTGACGGCCCGCGGCTGATCCATGCTAATGCCGCTGATTCCACCACTCTGAGCAACGCCAGCCAGGGCAAAAGACGTATGTCTTTATTCTCGTTCGGCCTCGGCTCATCAAACCAAAACCCGGCGCAGTCCAAAAACAAGAGCTTGCCAGCCCTTTCGACGTCGCCGTCCAGCTTGCTGGCTTCTCAGGCCGCCAACCTACAAAAGCTGCCTGTTGTGCGCTCTCCAAATACTTCTTATGGGTCCAGACCCAATCAGCTGGTTCTGCCTGGGATCACATCCGTGCTGGAGACGGACAGTCTCTCTGAGAACCCAGACTCACATATTTTCGAAAGATCTGTCCAGGACATGGCTGGCCCGGTGAAACAAGAAGACTTCATCCCGCCTGCATTGGACGCCACAGCCCAGATCTTGTCCGACCTGGCAACAGACTTGGATAACGTCGAGATGGTATACTCGCTGAGAAGAAATTCTTCTGTAATTGGATTGAATATGGCTTTGGGCCGCCCATCTCCTCTGCGCAAAAACAGCGTTTATCTGATGTCCCACTTGAACAATTATCACAACAATCAAAACAACACTTTGGCCTCTCTGTCTTCTTTGACTTACCTGCAGCCACAACCATTCCAGTCCAGCTCCCAGCCCACGTCGAGTGGTGCGCAGCAAGCTCAATCCCCTGTGTCACCCCCTAAATTGATGAGCTCTCGTCTGTCAGTTTCCTTTTATTCTTACGCTGACATGATAAACAATGACGAGTTTTCACGCCGTCCCTCGCTCATGCAGGCTTACAGCCACGGAGTTGTACCCACTATCGGACGCAAGTTGAGTGTGGCCTCCAACCACTCTAACGCATCAAACACCTTCAGCGGAACCCGTGAACGCAGTGCTAGTGAGCTCGGCAAATTTCCAAGGAAGTTTCTGCAAACGGACGCTACATCACCAGATACCCAGTCACAGCTTTCTAAGCAGTTCAGAGACCGGCTGAAACTGATTCAGCCCATGACAAAATTGAACAACACATTGGGTGAAAGCAAAGTTGAAAGTTCGCCCTCTAAAAAGTTCCTCATTAGCCCGGAATCATCAGACTCGGAGGAAAAAGATGAAATTTTCCATCCAGCCTCTTCATTTAACCGCAGACCCATGTCAAGAAGAAGGTCCGTTGCATCGAACTCCTCGTTTGCCAACTCTTTGGCAGAAAACGAAAGTTTTGTGTCGAGCTCCGTTGGTGATTGTATCAGAAGATGCACCACGGAAATAGAGAACAATTAGATGTGGGGTCATCTATAGATTATGCATCCGGATCTGTGAAAGTGATATCACAACAAGTTGCTTATTCATGTTTTTTAGAATGAGGAGGTTGGACGGATTGTGTTGCGGAGGTTGACTGAGTTGTTACTTCGAAGATGGCAGCATTTGAAACATGCCGAAAATCTCAAACTTACCAAGTCTATTGTATTTTATATTTAATTCTGTTTCAAGACCAGATCAAAGGAAGAAAGCTGTCCCACCGGCCCAGCGATAATAAGAAAAGAACTGAACCCATTACTCTGCCAAATAATTCTTTCTGTTGGCAGTCCTGATGAATCTCTTCACCTTCCACTCGACGTCGGCATCCTTGTTGTCGAGCAAACCCAAACGCAATTCGAAAAGACGCATCTCGAACCGTGGACCAACCTCACTAAGCTCAACACCATCCTTTGTTTGGATATATACGTGGTGTCTCACACTTATGAAGTCTTCGTTATTGATGAAAGTGATTACTCTAGAGCTGTCTTTCTTGGCTCCCGGGGGAAACAAGTGTTTGAGGATCTTCACAACTCTCTGGCCCAAAGCTGTGCTGAAGTTTTCGAAAATCAAGTGGGGATATACCTCGGAGATGTTTCCCATGTTGGGAAGATCGTGTCTCAATTTGACGTTGTGCAATGTGAAAATGGCAGTGGGTCCGTGAGGAAAATGCGAGATTGTCAAAGATGTGGGTACACCTCGATGCTCGTGGAGCACAATCAAGTCGTTGATGGCTGCCTTTGCGCACGATTTGACGAGCTCGGGGATAACATAGTTACCTCTATTTAGCTTCAAGGAGTTGGGGAACATCAACTTGATTTCCTTTGAAAATTGTAGTAATCTGACCGAAGGGTTGCGCGATGTGGTCACGATAAGACGTGGGTCGCTGATCCCAGAAAGCGCCAGGTACTCGTCGTCGATGTCAACCTGCTCACTTTCGTCATAGCGGAAGTCTTTGTGGAGATCTGTGTCTTCACTAAGTTCTTTGGAAAGAGCTTTGCCAGAGGCCAAGGCCGCTTTCAATTTCTGTCTCTTTTCGAGCTGCGCCGTTTCTTTCAACTCCAAAGACTTTTTGTAAAGGTATTCTCTTCTTTCTCTGGCTTGTCTACGGATCATTTCGAAGGGTTATTGGAAGTGTTTGGTGTGAGATAAGTGAGAGGCTATTTGATGTAGGGTATATTTTTTCGCCGTTTGAGCTTTGAGATGCTCTTCTCGCAGAGCCCGAACATGCAGGATTTTGAGTTCGAAGCGACAGTGAATGCCTCATGATAACTACAAGGTATAAGGAAATTTCTTGACTCATGATATTTCTTCTCGTTCACAACTGATGACAATTTGAGTCAATTAATACATACTAATTTTGAAAATGGGCAAAACAGCCAGCCATTGGTGATAACTTTGGTTTTTATTCATTTCCTGCACAACGGGTGAATTGGCTTCGATATGTGGGATTCTTCAATACAATGGGGGGTACAATTCGAGCTTTTTGACATAAATTGAACAGAGAATAGATAAAGCAGAGCGAAAAAATATAATTCGGCTGAAAGAATGAATTTTGTTTGTGAGATAATGAAGGACGGGAACGAGACATTCACAAGCCAAAGTGACTATATGTCACTTCACGCGCAACTAAGCGGTAAGTTTTTTTAGCTGCTTTTTTGTCGTCCATGGCTCACGCTGCGTAACTCATAGAGCTCGTCTGGAAGCCTTGTGGGAGCGGGAAATAACGAATTCCGGCGATACTGTTGCGCTTTTCTCGATATAGTCTTCCTCAATCGATCAGGGAGTCCACCACTAGCAACATCATTCATCGATGTGGTCGTGGGCTCCACGCTGATTGTGCCTGCGCGATGGGAAGCGTGGTTTTCTTGCACCATATCACGCTTTTGCATATCTGCATCTGGCAACATGATAGCTCTATCTAATGCGTACGGCAAACCTCTATGACGTCCTCTTATCATCATAGCAATGATGACTAGTTTGGATAGCGTGGTGAATCTGTATGAAAGCGACTGGTCCACGCTGGGGTACCCAAGCGAAAGGCCGACAGTACCGTAGGCACTGATAACCTCGAACAATATGGAGAAGATTGTGAATCTCAAATCGCCTGCCTGAATCTTGCCGCCCTCGGCAATGCAAATGATGAAGAGGCCGAGAAAGATGAACCATAAATCGAATGATAATTGGTTTCGCAAATGTGTACCGACAAAGTTTTTGGGTGTGCTTTCTACCTCGTTGTTCGTCTCATCTGCCTTCATGTAAACGCCCAAGGATTGCTCCTCGTAGACGTTGGTTCTTCTGATAGAGATGGCTAGCGGAAGAACAGAAATATACATCATGATCATATAGCTGACCTGAACTGCGGGATGAAGCAGCGACAAATCAATCACCGAGAACCCAGCAGTTCTTGTGCTGAATGCCTGGAAAAGTCCATCGAGAACACGGAATCCCACTGGGATCGACTCCAAATACTTGCTGTGCAAATCGAGGATTATGAACAAGATTAAGTCGGTGGCGTTGAGTACTACCAAGATGAAGAATAACCACCAAGTGGGAACCGAGGGGAATAGTAATGTGAAGCATCTCCGCGGATGATCGAGCAAGAACCCTAGCAGCTCTTTATACAAGGACAACGGCTTGGCTGTTTTGAACATAACCCAGATGATGAACCTGAGTAAGATCGGGAATCCCGTATTTCCAATGACAATGAAAAAACTGGAGATCACGATTATGTACACATTTCGCCCGAAACTCTGCATTGAATTGGGGGTCAAGGTAAGTCCAAGATCGTTAAACACCAGCTGCGCCGTGAAAAATCCCCACCAAGTGGGAGATATTCCGAAAACTCGCATCTGCTGTGCATACCCTTTTGCCACATTGATGAAGCCGACGTAGAGGCAGAATGCAGTTATGTGAAAGCCCACGTAAAAGCCAAAAATGATCTTGATCAAAAGCTTGATTGCTCGATACTCCACGCCACCGAGCTCTTCTTTCTGTTCTTCCGTCAAGTGCACAAAAGTCGAGTTGCGCCCGATTGTTGGTGTCCATGAAAGATAGTTTGTGCTCATGGTTTTCGTGAGCGGCGAGCCACAGGACTCGTCAAACTGGTCCTCTTCATCGTCGGGATCAGCACTCAGCAAATTGCTATTGTCTGTCAATGTTCGGGTGCCCAAGTTCGAAACCATGGGTGTGCGCCACTTCCGGAGCCTTCTGCGGCCCTTGTTGCGCACCTGTCGTATCTGGCGGTCGATAGTTGGCTCCTGAGCGAACTTCGTTTTGAGTTCTCTGCCATTCGGGTCATCGAAAAGCAGTTTGGGCGGCTGTTCTTTTTCCAGTGTTTCGTCCTCGGTATCCATGACAGCGTTCTCATTGTCGGCATCACAAAAGCGGAAAGAGGGCATTTTTGGTTTGGATTTGCTACCGGCGTAGCCATTCAATTGAGGAGTAGGACACACCGAAGGGTCGTCGCCTGAATCGTCATTTCCGTCGGTCATAGCAGTGACATCGTTTTCGCTATCAATCGAATCGTTGATGCCATGGTCATTATCATCGTCATCGTCATCGTCATCATCGTCATCATCGTCATCATCGTCTTCATCATCATGATCATCATCGTCTTCATCGTCTTCATCATCATCACCATCACCATGCCTTGCTGGCTCCATCGACATCGAGCGCTTCCGGCGCGCCAGAGGCGAGTTGTTAGAAATTGTTTTCTTCAATGCATCCCATCTGTTTTTCGTCCGGTACCTACGCGACATGCGCCATTTACTTGGCCGACGCAGACCAGGAAAGTGCAAAATCGGCGTTTTTGTGGTGAAAATCGGCGTGCTATTGTCACGCTCAATCTCGTTCGGGGACTTGATCACCAACACGTCTTCATCAAGCCCGCTGTCACGTCGCTTATTTTTCTGAAGAAGTGCGATGGACTTATACATGTCGGAAGGGTCAATCTCCTGCGTCCTTTTCGAGGGTTTCGGCAAGGCGGCAAACTTGATACCTTCGCCCGCATGCACCACGGGAGGGTGTGTGTAATTGAGTGCTGCAGGATCCAGAGAAGACCTCGATCTGGAATCTGAGCCGAGATCTGCATTGCCGTTTGTGCTTGCATTTACGCTGACACTTGCATTGGCATTTGCACTTGCAATATTACGTACATTAGCATGCGCCTTTGCATCTTTGTTTGTGTCTGCTTTCGCTTTCGCGTTCGTGTTTGCCGCGGAGCCTGAACTCGCATCTCTGGTGAGATTTTGGTTTTGATCGAGCGGCCCTATTTCTTCCTCGGATCTCTTGGTATCAGCGGTCCCCAGACCCAGACCATCTAGCCTATCCAGATCTATACCCTGGCTGCTTATTTTGGAATGTTCCGAGGACGAGGTCTCAAAATTACTGCTTGTGGTCAAAGGGCCGTAATATTCTACTGGTCCAGCCTTGTCATGTCTGTTCAGGTGTTTCTCGGCAAAGTTTGGTAATCTCAATCCGTCCGCTGGGCGGCCGAGCCCTTGATTATTCATTGTATTGGCAGCAGTCCGGTCCGTGGACCGCGTGCGAGCGGCTAGTGTCGCGTTTCTTCTCATCTTGAAGTTCATCTTCGACAGTTCCTTGATATTGTCAAAGTATCGCTCGAACCAGTAAAGCCGAATGAATAGAAGCGATCCATGGATGAAGATCGGCGTAGTAAGTGTTGTGGTAATATACACAATGATCTGTTGCGAAAGTCGGAGTTCGTTCAAGTTGATGGTATTGAGCCCGGCTTGTGTCAGAGCTCCGCTCATGAGAAAAAGAATATCGATGTATCGAAACCCTGTAATAGGGTACACTATCACAGAAGTGAGAAACGACATGAACAAGATGTACGTATAGTGTGCGGCCCGGAAATTCGGAATTACTTTCGCCACATACGGATGTAGGGTCAGGGTCACCTTATGGATACCGTCTCTTATCGCAGTACCGTAAGAACGGTCTTCGGGAAAAAGTCGGCCAAGTTTGAGTCGAAGCCTTTGCAAGGGCATTGTTGTGCTGATGATTATGCTCTTGTTGTTTGGGATATAGATGTGGGCTCAAGGAGGTTGAAGCGAAGGTTTTCAGACTCTTTAACCTTGAAGAAGTTGCGTGATGTGGTTTAAAATATATCTTGTAGCTTTCTAACGTACGCTGTGGATGCCAAGAGACTTTTGTGAGCTCTAGACTGGACCTTGGTAGTTTTAGTAGCACTCTTTGAGTTCTGAATTTGACTCTGTGAGCTTTAAATGGCACCCTGCAAATGTAATCTAATATTTGTGTTGAAATTTGCAGTCAGCAATAAATAATTTGCAAGCCTTTCGTTTTTTGAAGGACGCTTACAACTTTTCAGTTGAGTCTTTGATGGTCTGAGAACTCTTCGGTGATTCTAATTATCACTAGAAGATGGCAGAGTCCCAAGACTTTTTCGTTTCTTGTGATAAATTTTCTGCTGCTGGTCCGCAGGCTTCACCCAATCAGCGAAGATCGAGCAAAATTCGAGTAGTACGCTGATAATATATATCGCCAGAAATGCCTGATAGTCTGCTCGTGAGAAAGATGCTGAGCGAGTGCGACCCGTTATTTCCAGATTTGAGTGCGGCTGGCCAGTGCCCCGTCTTTGAAGCACTATCTGATAAATGCTATGAAATAATGATGAATTTTTCAAAAGAAAAAAAAACTTTCAAGAGGATGGAAAGAAACATCTTGGAGTTCTATTGTTTTTTTGGGGGCATTCATAATGAGTGAGGAACAGTGTGGGTTAAAGTAAAGAACACACACGTGGGTCTGCATCGCTTGTTTGAGTAGGAGGGGGAATACGGTTCTGTCTCTGGCTTCACCTTTTTTTTTTCACCTTGCTACTAACCTATCCGCGAATTCAAAAGGAACAAATCATTCGAAACAAACTTGGAGACTAATAGTATCTAGCATAGACTCAAATTTGGTTATGAAGACCGAAAAATATACCGAAAGCAAACCGACAGTATACCGACATTATACCGAAATTGTTCTCAACCCAATTGTCTCATAAATTATTCTCCCAATGAAGCAGACGAGATTTTCTGTTCCGGAAGTGCGCGAGACTTCATGGGTTTCGCTCTTCTTGACACAGAAAATTAGTGCGAGGCTTTCCAAATTACTCTAGAAATTGACAACTAATGGAGGACAAACCTTTCCTGTATTTCTGAATTTTATGTAGTTCTTTCTTGGGCCGAAAGGGGCTGTTCAGTCAATTTTTTTTCTTTCTTTATTAAAGATTGTTTCTCGAAAAAGCAAAGCGGAAAATTATTAAAGAACGTTATTTTTTTTTCCAAGGAAAGTAATCATAAGGTTTATAAGTGGTTTCAGGATGATACGATGAATCTTTAAAAAAAAAAGGAATCGTGGTTTTTGTTTTATTTTGTTTATTTATGTTGGATCGATTGATAAGCCTTTCAAGCTACAGGTTTAGGATTCGGTGTCACAAAAAATTAACATCCTATAAAGTAGTGTTTTTTTTTTTGAAAAACATTGTCTTCGACATTTCCCCAGCCTGGAGTTTTTGACCCACCTATAACGAGTGTGCGGGGGTGTAGAGATTGGATTCACAAAAAAAAAAAGCGCCCATGCACCTACGCGAAATATTAGCCTCTTCATGGATTTGTTTGCACCTCAGTGATTTTGCTCCAGTTTGAAGAGCGTCTAATCTTCCCATGAATGCAATTTTGTCCATTTCTATCCCTGATACTTTCTGAAGATAGCTAAGAAGGCGCTTTAGGTCACTGCCCCACTGGGATGAAGTTTATCACTTGTTGTAACAAAGACCCGCAGTAACGAAAATAATACAGACAGTTCGAAAAGGAAGCTTTTGGCCCATACGACGAATTTGATCGATCCAAGTTTCGTGGTCAGGTTCAATTTTACTCATTCTGTATGGTCCATCAGCGTCGTACTTCTGTAGATCTTTGCCGTACTTTGATTGGCGCTGGAAACGAAACCCTGACTGGTCCAGCGAGTCACGAGTCATTTGCCAGACTACAGTATGCAACATGTACGTCTAAAAAGACCTCAGAGCTATCACATTGGATGCGCTCTGCTATGCTTAGATCCATCGGATGTTGGTTAGCCAAAGAGGGTTAAATCCAAAGCACCAAAGCATACTTCGAATATGTAACTTTCATTGACTCGGAGATGGACATTAGCGCGACACTAATATGGTTCTCCGTATGCAGCACACTTCCCGTTTGTAATGTTTTCTGCGACTTAAATTAGGGCAATGTTTGGGATATTATAATAAGTAAAATCGCAAGCTTTTGGATCAATTGGCACCCTTTACAACTTGCTCAAGATCCTGAACGACTTTCCAGGCCAAACTATAGCTTCAGCTCTTGGAACGCCAGCATTGCCTTTTAGCCGTAAGGCGCCGATCTCAAAACCAGTGGACGCAATTGGAAAGTATGTACCGGAAGAATCAAGGCGAGCCATCGCCGTTTGCCGTTCTTGGCTCGAGACAGCCTGAGTATGCCAGATTCGACGCTTACGTGGTAAGAATTCAGCGATGAACCCAATTTTTAACCGGTAGCGAAATGCTCAAACTCAATGTTCAAGCAAATGCAAAATACTAACTTGGGTCTGACAGTCACAGCCGGAAGAAGTCATCCAAACAGGATTCTAAGCCGCTGGTATTAGTCACACGATGCCGCTATGACTTCGTCACCACGGTCGTGGAAAGGCAAAGGCGAAGTTTGCTAGGAGTTCGCGATGCAGCTGCGATTACGTCGACCCTCGGAGATGACCAGCACGTGACCTTCCACATAGTTAAGGTCATTTCCGGGGTGCTCGTTGCGCGTGCTCATCGCTGACGACCCAGGTTTTTTTTTTTCAGGTATTTTTTTTTTAATTTTTTTTTTCTCGCAATGTGCTCGGCCTGCTCCTATAAATATGTTGCCTCTGCCGCCGTCTCCATCGAGAGATTATTTATTTCCCTCTCTTTCTCCTCTCCTCTTTCTTTCTCTCTTCTCCTTCTCCTTCTCTCAACAATAGCCAATCGCCTCAGTTGCTGTTCTTTGATCGCATTAGAAAAATCGCCACCCCCTGTGACTTTTCTAAGAAGTATGTACCTTCAAGCGCCGATCAGACCAGCAGCCACGCTTTTGTGTCATTTGTTGAGAGTTGCTTTGAAGGATCTGTGAATATTGTGTATTCCTCTGGATCTTTTGTAGAAGTTTCTTTTAGCTTTTGGTGCCTTAGTGAATGCCGGTTCCCGGCCCCTTTGATTCATCGAAGCCAGATTCCCATACCCCGCCTTCTCCGGAGTCTCTGCTTTTGCAGCCCCCGGATGTTATTCGTGAGTGCATCACCGATGTTGACGGCCGAGCTCGAACACTTGATGCACGGAGAGCATCATACTCGATATGCCGATGTGCTTATTGATGCATCTAAGCCCTGCCATGGGTTTGCACCTGACTCGTTCGTGACTTCCATCAAAGCCCGCTCGCAGGAATGTTTGTTTCTTTTGTGCGGAAGTTGGGTGTGGTTACGCGCTGAGCTCAGTGCGATCTCGAACCTTCCTGAAGGGTCGACCCTGTGACTCGGACTCGAATACTAGGGGTACTGGGGCTCGGATTCTGCGATTTGATGCTGCCTCATTTTTTTTTATTCAAACCAAGGTTGCCCGCGCTTTCTTATCAGCTCATCGCGTTAAATACTAACCTGCTAGCTCTCTTGTGAATCATTACCTCATCCAAGTTTTGCTGAAATCATCCCCCAATTTATTTCTTGCAATCTTGCCACGACAAATTTGTTATCGGTTGAAAAGATTTAAATTCCCCTTTTCTTTTCAAACTCAACAACAAGAGAACTTTCAAAGATGGCTTCGTTGTCTGCCCCAATTTCTCCACCAATGGAGTCCACCGGTGACCGCTTGATGACCTTGGAAACGAAGGATGGTCACGCCTTGCAAGGTTACTCCTTTGGTGCTCCTGTCTCTGCCGCAGGTGAGGTGGTTTTTCAAACCGGTATGGTCGGTTACCCTGAGTCTATCACTGATCCATCTTACGAGGGTCAAATTTTGGTCATCACTTACCCTCTCGTTGGTAACTACGGTGTTCCCGACAGAGACTTGAAGTGCGACATTGTTGAGCAGTTGCCTAAGTATTTCGAGTCCAACCGCATCCACATTGCTGGGTTGGTTGTGGCTCACTACACTGAGGAGTACTCTCACTTCTTGGCCAAGTCTTCTTTGGGTCAATGGTTGCAAAAGGAGGGCATTCCTGCCATCTATGGTGTTGACACGAGAGCTTTGACCAAGAAGTTGAGGGACAATGGTTCCACCTTGGGAAGACTTTCTGTGCAGAAAGCTTCTACGGAGCATGACGAGGTCCTCGGTCAACAAGACTGGCAAAAATTCTTCGATGTTCCGGAGTGGGACGACCCCAACGTGAAGAACTTGGTCGCTAAGGTATCTACCAAGGAGCCTGTTTTGTACAAGCCACAATCAAACGTTAGAACGGACAAGAATGGCAAAACTATTCGCATTGTTGCCGTTGACGTGGGTATGAAGTACAACCAAATTCGTTGCTTTGTCGCCAGAGGTGTCGAGTTGAAGGTGGTTCCTTGGGACTACGACTTCACCACTGAGGAGTACGACGGTTTGTTCATCTCGAACGGTCCAGGTGACCCTCAAGTCATGACCGAGACTGTTGCTAGATTGGAGCGTGTCATGAAGGAAGGCAAAACCCCCGTCTTTGGTATTTGTTTGGGTCATCAATTGTTGGCTAGAGCCACCGGAGCGGACACCATCAAGTTAAAGTTCGGTAACCGTGGTCACAACATCCCATGCACCTCTACCACCTCTGGGAGATGTTACATTACCTCTCAGAACCACGGTTATGCCGTGAATGCTTCCACCTTGACTCCCGGATGGAAGGAGTTGTTTGTCAACGCCAACGACCAGTCCAACGAAGGTATTTACCACGAGAGCAAGCCATTTTTCTCTGTGCAATTCCATCCAGAGTCTACCCCAGGACCAAGAGATACAGAATTTTTGTTTGATGTGTTCATCAACGCCGTCGTTGACTTCAAGAACACTGGTGTCTACAAGGCTGTCGAGTTCCCTGGAGGCAACATTGAGGAAAACAGAGCCGCTCATCCAAGAGAAAACGTAAAGAAGGTTCTTGTTTTGGGTTCTGGCGGTTTGTCCATCGGTCAAGCCGGTGAGTTTGACTACTCTGGATCTCAGGCTATCAAGGCTTTGAAGGAAGAGGGCATCTACACAATTTTGATTAACCCAAACATCGCCACGATTCAAACCTCGAAAGGTTTGGCTGACAAAGTCTACTTCTTGCCTGTCAACCCAGAATTTGTCAGAAAGGTTATCCAACACGAGCGCCCAGATGGTGTTTACTGTACCTTCGGTGGACAAACTGCTTTGTCGGTTGGTATCGCATTGAAGGACGAGTTTGAGGGCTTGGGTGTGAAGGTTTTGGGTACGCCTATCGACACTGTCATCACAACTGAGGACAGAGAGCTATTCGCTAGCGCTATGGAGGAGATCAATGAGAAGTGTGCCAGATCAGAGGCATGTACTACCATTCAGGAGTGTGTGGATGCCGCAAATGCGATTGGTTACCCATTGATCGTCAGAGCTGCTTTCGCTTTGGGTGGTTTGGGATCCGGATTTGCTGATAACGAGGAGGAGTTGGTCGCCTTATGTTCCAAAGCTTTTGCTACTTCTTCTCAGGTTCTTGTTGAGAGATCTATGAAGGGCTGGAAAGAAGTCGAGTATGAAGTCGTTCGTGATGCTTTCGACAACTGTATCACTGTGTGTAACATGGAAAACTTTGATCCATTGGGTATTCACACTGGTGACTCCATCGTCGTCGCTCCTTCGCAGACCTTGTCCGATGAGGATTACAACATGTTGAGAACTACAGCTGTCAACGTCATCAGACACTTGGGTGTTGTTGGTGAGTGTAACATTCAATACGCGTTGAACCCTTTCTCGAAGGAGTACTGCATCATCGAGGTAAATGCAAGATTGTCTCGTTCTTCCGCTTTGGCTTCTAAGGCAACTGGTTACCCATTAGCTTACACAGCTGCCAAGTTGGGTTTGAACATTCCATTGAACGAAATCAAGAACTCTGTCACGAAGTCTACCTGTGCGTGCTTTGAGCCATCATTGGATTACGTTGTTGTGAAGATTCCAAGATGGGACTTGAAGAAATTCACAAGAGTTTCTTCTTTGTTGTCCTCGTCGATGAAGTCGGTTGGTGAAGTGATGTCCATTGGCAGAACTTTCGAAGAAGCTATCCAGAAGGCCATTAGATCTGTCGACTACCAGAATTTGGGTTTCAACAAGACCAATGCTTTGATGTCCATCGACATTGACACGGAATTGCAAACTCCTTCTGATCAACGTTTGTTTGCTGTTGCAAACGCCTTGTCTGACGGCTACTCAGTTGAGAAGGTGTGGAAATTGACTAACATCGACAAATGGTTTTTGAACAAGTTGGAGGGCTTGATCAAATTTGGTAACAAGATTGCTGGTTATGGTGTCAAAGAGAACCTTCCAGTTGCCGTGTTGAGACAGGCAAAGCAATTGGGATTCGAGGACAGACAAATTGCCAAGTTCTTGGGCTCTAATGAGGTTGCCATCAGAAGGTTGAGAAAAGAGGCTGGTGTTGTGCCATTCGTCAAGCAAATTGATACCGTCGCTGCCGAGTTCCCCGCCTTTACCAACTACTTATACGTTACCTACAATGCTGATTCGTCGGACGTCACTTTTGACGACCACGGTGTGATAGTCTTGGGGTCTGGTGTCTACAGAATTGGTTCGTCTGTGGAGTTTGACTGGTGTGCGGTTAGAGCCATCAGAACTTTGAGAGAAAACAAGTTCAAGACCATCATGATCAACTATAACCCTGAAACCGTGTCGACTGATTACGACGAGGCTGACAGATTGTACTTCGAGACTATCAATTTGGAGAGAGTTTTGGATATTTATGACTTGGAGAACTCCGCTGGTGTCATCATTTCTATGGGAGGTCAAACCTCTAACAACATTGCCTTGACCTTGCACCGTCAAAATGTCAAGATTTTCGGTACATCTCCTGAGATGATTGACTCTGCCGAGAACAGATACAAATTCTCCAGAATGTTGGACAGAATTGGCGTCGACCAGCCTGCTTGGAAAGAATTGACCTCATTTGAGGAGGCAGAGCAATTTGCTGACGAGGTTACTTTCCCCGTCTTGGTTCGTCCTTCTTATGTCTTGTCTGGTGCTGCCATGAACACGGTCTACTCCAAGGCTGACTTGGCATCATACTTGTCTCAAGCTGTTGACGTGTCTCCAGACTACCCTGTCGTTATCACCAAGTATATTGAGAACGCGAAGGAGATCGAGATGGATGCTGTTGCTAAGGACGGTAAGATGATCATGCACGTGGTCTCTGAGCATGTCGAGAATGCCGGTGTCCACTCTGGTGACGCTACTCTCATTGTTCCACCTCAAGACTTGGACCCAGAGACTGTGAGAAGAATTGTGGAGGCGACTGCCAAGATTGGTAAGGCTTTGGACATCACCGGTCCTTACAACATTCAATTTATTGCTAAAGATAATGATATCAAGGTTATTGAGTGTAATGTCCGGGCTTCTCGTTCTTTCCCATTCATTTCCAAGGTTGTTGGAACTGATTTGATTGAGATGGCCACCAAAGCCATCATGGATATTCCTGTCACTCCTTACCCAGGTGAGAAGTTGCCCGAGGACTATTGTGCTGTCAAAGTTCCTCAATTCTCGTTCTCTAGATTGGCTGGCGCGGACCCAATTTTGGGTGTTGAGATGGCTTCCACTGGTGAGGTTGCTACTTTCGGAAGAAATAAGTACGAGGCGTACTTGAAGTCTTTGATTTCCACTGGCTTCAAGTTGCCAAAGAAAAACATATTATTTTCCATCGGTTCTTACAAAGAGAAGCAGGAATTGTTGCCTGCAATCAAGAAGTTGCATGAGATGGACTACAAATTGTTTGCTACTGCTGGTACTGCTGACTTTATCAAGGAACACGGCGTGCCCGTGCACTACTTGGAAGTTTTGAGCAAGGAGGAAGATCAAAAATCGGAGTACTCTTTGACCCAACATTTGGCAAAGAACTTAATCGACTTGTACATTAACTTGCCATCTGCCAACCGCTTCCGTCGTCCAGCAAACTACATGTCTAAGGGTTACGAGTCTCGTCGTATGGCTGTGGACTACTCCGTTCCATTGGTGACTAACGTCAAATGCGCTAAGTTGTTGATCGAAGCTCTTTCGAGAGCACCAAACATGGAGGTCTCCAACAACGACTCTCAAACGTCTCACTCCACCACCGTTTTGCCTGGTTTGGTCAATATTTCCTCATTTATTCCATCTTTGAAAAACTTCGAGGAGGCCACCAAGACTTCTTTGGCTTCAGGGTTCACATTCAACGCTTTCTTGCCCCAGACCGTTTCCGGAACCAGCATTGTTGACGTTGAGACTTTGGAGGAAACTATTGACGCGGCATCCGAGTCTGCCTTCACTGATTTTTCGGTTTATGTTGCCGGATCAGAATCAAACTCGGCGGATATTGCTGCTTCCTCTGCCTCTGCTGGTGCCTTGTACTTGCCATACAACGATTTGGCCAGCTCGAATGTCGCATCTATCTCTTCTCAATTTGCATCTTGGCCTGCGAACAAGCCAATCATCACGGACGCCAAGGCAACAGACTTGGCTTCAGTCTTGTTGTTGGCTTCCTTGTACGGCCGCTCGATCCACATCACTGGTGTTTCATCTGCCGAAGATTTGGACTTGATCAAGATGGCTAAGGCCAGAGGCTTGCAAGTGACTTGCGATGTGTCTGTTTTCTCGTTGTTCCTCTCGCAAGCAGAATTTCCTCAGTTCAGCTTCTTGCCAAGCGAGAAGGATCAGACTGCGTTGTGGACGTCTTTGCAAGACATCGACTGCTTTTCTATTGGTGTTACCCCATACTTGCTTGCGAAGGGACTTGGATTTGACATTGTTCCAGGCTTGGGCTCGAAAGAGACTTTGCCATTGTTGCTTTCCGCGGTCAAGGATGGCAAACTTACTGTTGAGGATATTGTGAAGCGTTTCTCGACCAACCCAACACAAATCTTCAATATTCCAGCACAAGATGCTCTGGTCGAGGTGGAACTCGACAGAGTCTACAAAGGGGACGAGTTCACTTCTGCCATCTTCAAGAAGATCAACTTGAGAGGGTACATTGAGAGAGTTTCTCACCACGGTGAAACTGTATGTTTGGACAATATCATTTTGCCTAGCAGCGCTTCTGGTCAAAATGGTGCTCAGAGCAGAGACAGATTCGGATCTATCACCGCTGTCCCACCATCTCCAAGCTTGGGCAACCGCAGAAGAAGCAGAGTTTCCTTCGGTGATGGTCGCCGCCCATCGCTTTTTAAGGAAGTATCACAGCAAGGTGAATTGGAAAAGTTGGGATCGGAATTGGTGTCTCAACCTCCCGCAAACTTGTCTGAGGGGGATGCTCTTGTGAACTACATCAGAAAGAACAACACATTCTTGAGAAACTCTGTTTTGTCGGTCAAAGATTTTACTCGTTCAGACATGCACGCTTTGTTCACCGTTGCTCAGGAGATGAGATTGGGTGTCGAGAGGCAGGGTGTTTTGGATTTGCTCAAGGGTAGATTGTTGGCCACAATGTTTTACGAACCATCTACTAGGACGTCCTCGTCTTTCGATGCTGCCATGCAAAGATTGGGTGGTAGAGTTGTTGCTGTCGCTGCTGACTCTTCTTCGGTCAAGAAGGGCGAGACTTTGCAAGACACCATCCGCTCATTGGCTTGCTACTCCGATGCCATAGTTTTGAGACACCCATCCGAGGAGTCGGCTGAGATCGCTGCCAAGTACTCCCCAGTTCCAATCATCAACGGTGGAAATGGCAGCAAGGAGCACCCAACGCAGGCCTTGTTGGACTTGTTCACAATCAGAGAGGAATTGGGTACGGTGAACGGAATCACTGTGACATTCATGGGTGACTTGAAATACGGTAGACCCGTGCACAGCTTGTTGTACTTGTTGCGCCACTACCAAGTTCGCGTGCAATTGGTTTCTCCCAAAGAATTGGCTTTGCCAGCTTCCATCAAGCAAATGTTGGAGGAAAACCGCATGTTGATTTCCGAAACCGAGGAGTTGACCCCAGAGATCATTGCCAAGTCTGATGTCTTGTACTGCACCAGAGTCCAAGAGGAAAGATTTGAAGACAAGGAGAAGTACTTGAGATTGAAGGACACTTATGTGGTCGACAACAGAATTTTGTCCCACGCCAAGCAACACATGTGTGTGATGCACCCATTGCCAAGAACTTCTGAGGTGAAGGAGGAGGTTGACTTCGATCAGAGGGCTGCTTACTTCAGACAAATGAGGTACGGCTTGTACATCAGAATGGCTTTGTTGGCCATGGTTATTGGCGTTGACTTCTGATTTGTCGACTCACACTTTTTGGGGGAACTGCATGATTGCAGTCTTGGCCGCATTATGTTTCGGTGTGCATTGATCGTTTGGGGGAATGACAGTGTCAAGCTACGGAATGAGACCTTGATTGCGGTCCATTAGAAACTCTTTCTATTTAACATAAAAAAGTACATATATTTAAAAAGAACGTTTATTTTGATAAGGAATCTTATTACATGTTATAATTTTCGGGCGGGTAGAAGACCTTACCTCGAGTTTTCACTATGAGGATTGCACACGGAACGACCGAGTATTCTTTGTGTGATTAGGAAGTTACATGATTGTCTTCTAGTCCATCAGATTTATCGTGTAAAAACTCTAATCGCTCAGTCGAGCCTGCTCTAAGAAGGTTTATGTCATCATTGCACCTCATGAAAATAACACTTGAGGGCACCAGGCGCCGCTGCTAAGGGCTGTCTTAAAAATAAACCTCACTGCTCTATAGTAGATCGATCTCTCCGTTTCAAAACATATCAACAAATTTGAGCCACTGTTACTTTTCTCATGGTTTGATAGGCTCAAAAGTTGAGATACATTCGGTAAAAAAATAAATATGACATTTGATGAAGAGAAGAAGGCATGGGGAAATTATGGAAGCTTCTCATGTCTTGACAAACCGAGAAACCGACAAAACGCCAAATCTTTCAGCATGCTGGTTCCTCAAACTCGTCTCTTTTGATATGCCTCCAGTAGCTTTCCTCGTAATCCGGGTCTCATTACACCATGATGCCAATCAGTCATTTTTAAAGAACATGTTGGTCTCGTCATTTCTGTCCGCCTCGGATCGTTTCTCCAGCCGCAGCCCATGCTGTGGGCCCTCGTGGTGGCCTACTTCATGTGACTGCATGAGGGCACGTGCAATCTCAATTTCGTCGCCTCCAGCATTCACCGTGTGGTCAAACGCAGACACGTCGGGGTCTACCGGCACTTCGTCGTCGCGAGGATCATGTCGCTTGCTAGTACCGTACTTGTTTGTGAACGCATGGTGCAGGTAATCACCCGCATAAAACGGATGGTTTGGATTGGCCACTGCGGCAGCCGCCACTGCCGCGTAAGACGGCTGGCCCGCCGTGTGGTGGTCTCTGTGTCCCGTTTGGTCACGTGTATCTGCAGTTTTCTGGCGTTTTTGGGCTGCTTCAACCACGGCGATGAGTCCATCATCTAGATTTGATAGGTCGTGGCCAAGCAAAGCGTCGGAGTCGCGGGAAGGTAGGTGGTGGAGCACGCCCATGGAATCGACATCGTCTTGATGCAGCCTCATGCCAGAAGAAGAAGAAGAAGAAGCCTTGAGTAGGTCTCGTTTGGGTGTGTCGCGTTTGTGCTGCAAGTCTTCTTTTGACAGCTCTCTGCAAACGGCGCAATTTTTAAGCGCCGCCAGCACCGTGTCTTTGATTCGCGTCCAGTGATACTTTTCAGACACTGCAGCGGTGGTCTTATTGATACCGCCGTGGTTTGAAAGGTGGAGTTCGGTACAGATCTGGAGTTGTCTGACAGGATCACTGACGACCTCTCGGTCACGGAGCATGAGCTTTCCAAACTCCAAGCGGTAGTGGGATGCCAGCAGCCGGAGCCGCAGTTTCTCCTGGCGGTCGGCCATTGCCGGATATTTGCCTGTTTCAAGATAATACTTGATTTTGTCGAACCTGTATGCGCCCAATGTTGAGTCCGAGATTGCCACGAGTTCTCGGCCATAAATGATGGCGTCCACCGCAGTGTCGTGGCCCTTCAAGATTCCGGCAGACTTGATGCGCCCAATCCGCTTGAAGTTAAGCAGTTCCCAGATACTTCTAGCAGCTACGTTGGTCTCAAACACAAGGTTGAATACGCAGTATGTGTACCCAAGGCGCGG
The DNA here is from genome assembly GCA_030578735.1 of Metschnikowia noctiluminum. Taxonomy (NCBI): domain Eukaryota; kingdom Fungi; phylum Ascomycota; class Pichiomycetes; order Serinales; family Metschnikowiaceae; genus Metschnikowia; species Metschnikowia noctiluminum. Next base: position 97,758 of record JAKTYO010000010.1, on the reverse strand, counting down.
CGCCCACTGTAGAAAACAGTCGGTGAGTGTACGGCCAATGCCCTTGCCCCTGATTCCGGCGTTCACAAGGAACCCGGCGGTACATATATGGGAGGCCCGGCCCGGGTAATTAGGCTTGACGAAAAAGGTGCCCAAGCACTCTTTTTCCCAGTGCTTCGGGCCCTCGAGCAGCGGCGAGTCGCCCAAGACCATCACACCGGCAAAAGCCCCAAACCAGTAGTTCTGAAACGACTCAATATGCAAGGTGTCGAAGAAGGAGAACGTGTCTCCGCGCTCGATCTCGATGTTGAACTCGTCGCACAAAAACGCAAGCAACCCAGCGGGTAGACTGTCGGTGTTTTGTACAGGGTATATCGTTGCCGTCGTCTCGCCGTCCTTTAGAAGAACAGTATATCGCTCTATGCTCGACATTGGGTTGTAGTCGAGCTGCAGCCGGAAATGAGGCGGCTGGATCACATCGTCAAATTCGGGCATCGCAAAGGACTCCAATGCAATGCAAAGCGGATCTGAATTGTGGTTTGAAAGGGCGAGAAGAGACGAAATAAAGTCTATTTAGCTATAGTGAGATAGCTTGAGAGGTTTCGGGGCGTATGGTGGGAACGACACCGACATCCACTGATATTTTGCAGCTACTATTCGTGTGATCAGCAGCTTACAGTACATTGGAGACTGGCGTAGATCGTGGGATGAAGGTAAACAGCGCGCGAGGGCACGGCGTAGGTCACGTGACACGCGAATGCGAGCGTGATGAATGCTAAAAGGAATGGAAAAGAAGAAGTGACAATTTCGAGGGAAAGTTGTATAGTGCCTATTACTGCTTGTGTCTCGCGGCGGAAACATCGTGAAGACTCAATTCTGGAAAAGGGCTTCCGGGTGTAAATGACGATCACGATCGCTAAAACCACGTGTGGTAGTACACGTTCGTAGCTCGCTACCAAAATATACACCACGTAGATTTTTTTAATATTCTATTTAGGAAGCTTAGGTGCTCAGTTCCTGGGCGAAGCTTGCGACTCAAGAAAGTGTTTTTTTTTCTATTTTTGACTTCTCTTTTTCTCGAGCAGAATGAAGCGGTTTGTTGATGTTAGTATTGGGCTCCGGCTCAGAGATAACTCCATTATTCAAGTTGAGAAAAGGGAAGGAAAATGCTCTCTTGAGTGTAATCAACTTATATGAAGCAATCTACAAAAACGCCAAAACTGACTGAGCAATGAGATCGAGAGTAAATACAGAATGTGTGCTGACAGCCCTCTATTTGGCCTCCAGCAATTCCATCTAAAACAGACTTCATCATTGTAAGGGCAGGTGTTGAATGCGGTACTACGTTGAGATAAAACCCTTCATGTGTTTATTTGACGTTACTGAAAAGAAGCTTGTCTAGACAACAAAAAAACGATGTATTTTAATTAACGGGCCACAATATATAAGAGAGTTATTTGAAAACAGAGAGATAAATAAGTCTAGCTTCAATAAGCTCTCGATTGCTCCTGCAGAATTCGCTAAGTATCGTTGAACACAAAGCAGGTTTTCCATTGGGCATACTTTCAATTGCAGCACATAAAAATACAAAGCCAAGCCAAGTGTCTGACTAAAACTGCTTTTTGAATCAAGAGCTGTACGAACTTTCGAAGTTGAATTAATTCGAAATTTCACAGTTGCAGAATCGAGTCTGAGTTTTCGGCTATTCTTCATATTCGAAAGGCAGTTTTTGAAAAGACCAATCAAGATCAGAAAAGGCAGATTTTCTCTGTCGCTTGTAGGTATTTTCAATCTTTTTCTATACAATTGTTCTCCGTTCGACGACATGCGCTTCTCCTGAAGTGAGATCGTTCGCCTTAAAAGGAGGTCTCCGCTTCTTCAAAACATCAAAGTCTTGATCAAGGCTCTTCAAATCTTCAATGAAGCGCATCAATTTTTCACTAAAACGCATCAAATCTTCATTAAAGCGCATTAAATCTTGATTCCCTGCGCATCTGAACCCTATTCCTGCTTCTCAATTTAATTGAGATCCTTTCCGTACATGTAAGCACCCACCAACTTCTCCTCTCCTTTTAACATCGCAACGTTTTTTACATAACCTATTCTTTCAAATCCCAAAGACTCCCAGATCTTGTAGCTGGCCACATTTGTCTCAAATACAAGATTGAACATAGAATATACATATCCCAACTTCGGGGCAATGTGCAAGTACTGCTTCCCTAGCTCTTTGCCTAGTCCCAAGCCCCGACGCTCATGATTCACCACGAACCCAGCATTACACACATGCGAGCACCGACCAATGTAATTTGGCTTGATGTAGAAGTGGCCCAAGTACTTTGAATCCCAGAACTCCTGGCTTTCAGCGGCCCAGTCTGGGCTGTATTTGCCGTCGATGAAAATGGCCCCAAACCCTTCGAAAAAGTATGCCAAGAAGTCCTCGTAGGAAAATTCGAGATGGTGTGGATATGTTCTGCCCTCCGATATCACGTAATTCATCTCCTTCCAGGCCAGACGGAGCAACTTTTCAGGAACGTCTTTGGAGGCATGACCCGTCAATAAAGTGACAGGAGCTCCGGTCTTTGCGAGGTTAAAAGAAATGTTTTCTGTGAACTTTGGCGTCGTGGTATACTTGCGGTCAGCATACGGCAAGGTTTTCAAGTGCTCAATGTCGTAAGGCATGATCAAGAGCTCTTGTGGAATTGATGATTTTGTTGAATATGTGACGAAATATTTTATCCGAGGCTTGAGCTCCGATCTTATCTTGGATAGATGGACGCGTCGCGGCTTGCAAAATGCGGAGGTGGAGTATTCAGATAAGGTCTCAACTAACGGAGTGCAGAAATCTTGCGAGAAAGAAACGGAGTCTGAGTTCTTGGAGCTTTGCAGTGGTCTTCGAGATTCACAAGCTGGTGAAGATTATTTCACCCGAGTCTTTTTGGATAAATATCTATTATCAGATGACTCATTTGCGGACTTGCGGTTCCGCATTCTGGTATCAATATGATCTGGAACATTCTCGGAATTGGATAGCTCGAATGAACCTCGTTTACGGGTGCAATCAAAGCACTTTTTTTTTCCTGAGTTTGAGTTTTCATTAAACGCAAAATAGTTTTCAGCAAACTGGAACGACCGAATCTATTGCATTGCACAATTCCACAAGTTTCGGGTAATTACTTATGAATTACTTATGGATTTGTGATTTGCAATGTTGCATCATGAGTAAGACGGAATTTATGTTCAAATGACTTGCGTGCGTGCCAAAATAGCTTGGACCCTGATTCATTTCGCTTGAACCAGATTGAACTCAATTAATGGCTGGGAATCTCCAGGGCCTACGGTTCAAGTATTATAGAAAGTAGTCAAAATTGATCTAAAGCATTACTATAACATGACAATCCAATCTTCGACTCAGTAGCCCCAGATGCTCAACCCAGCTTTGAGTCTTTGAATCCCTTCAACATGATTTCAGGTTTCAAAATTCCGGCGGATTCAGACTAATGAGATCACTTGAAACTAATAAATTTCCAAACCAACAGTAATCACTCACCATTTCAAATTTTAATTTACCAGAAAGCTTATAAATAAAATCTTTGATAACCCAAAACCTCTTCGTTATTCTCCAAAGCCAAGATGATCTTCTCCACAATCCCCATAAGTGCTCTTCTTCTCACTTTTAAATATGTTCTCTCCCTTGAAACTGCTGAGGCGTATGACGACTCACTGGTCCAATCTGACGAGGGGTCAATGAAGATTTCGCTCCCGACCGAAATGGACATTTTTGACCCGTACTTCAAAATTGATACTAAAGAGTACGAATCGGAACACAACGATGGGCACGGCTCGGTCGGTAAAATCGTGACAGACCTCAAAGGAACATTGACTGGAAGAGGATCGGAGCTGTTCATTGACAGCGCATATCTCAGCAAGTTGCTGCAACTGGCCTACGAGAAAGATTTGGCGCAGAAAGTCAACGCCACTCGGGTCCTTTTCAAAAGTAAGTATGCCTCGAAATTGTCCATGGCATACAAAGCAATGCCCAGGAGAAAAGAAGCCCCAGCAAGTGTTAGAGGCGCAGGCGAAGACGTAATGTTTTTCAAGGAGGCAAATGATGGATACGTGCTGTTGGGCTTGGTCAGCGGAAATAGCAATTGGCTCCCCGCAAGCCGAGATTCGCTTGAGGTTTGCTTGAAGATGGTTGAAAAAACAGAGTCGCTTTTCATGGAGCCGGACCCCCGGGCCCAAATGACCGCAAACAGGCTTCTCAATGTCTCATGGGAGGCAGTGCAGAAGGAAAAAGTTAATCCAGGTTGTGTTTCTGCGCTATACACTGTGATTACGCCGCAAAGAAAAATCTCTGTATCGAATCTTGGCCGGTCTTGGGCTGGGTTGTTTCGAAATGGAACACTTGTGAAATCCACTCATAGAGTTACTCACGAGGACGGGACACCTTTCCAGCTCTGCATTCCAGATAGGTATCTTGCACCCTCTTTCCAAGATACCGTGTATAAGACAAGCCGGGTCTATCAGTGGGACTCGCAGGCCAGGGATATATTAGTTGTGGTATCCAGTGGAGTCAGAGAGGTTTTGGAGCCGAAACACATATATCAGGCATTCACAAGGCTTCAGAACTGGGAGTTGAACCAACAAAAGTTTACAGAAGACGAGGAGTTTGGGCTTGTTGCTATGGGTATTGTGAAGGTGGCACAAATAAGCTCGGGTGAACCACAAAGTGGTGATTTGTCTGCGATGGCTTACGTTATATCATAAGTTGCCCGTCCTGGAAATTCTCGGTCTTTTTGTTCGGAGTTGTTCACTTCCTTTATATTGCGCTTCTTAGTAAAATTTGAGGCATTGGAGGCTCAAATCATTCATTTATGAAAACAACAAGTAATGAAAGGGGAAAAGATCACTGTTGGTCCAGTTGTAAATGTTTTTAGTGTAAGTTGGCAAAAAGATCAATTTTTTTGCCGTGTTGTTATGTTACGCCAAAGATTCTTTACAAACATCTCCTGTGTTCAAGTAAGGGTGGCCGTTGTGACATAAGATTTTCGACTCAGAAATTCTATTGCCATTACTGGATGTTGTTTGACGACTGGATAAGAGCAAAGTCCTTCTATCTTTGCCAAATTTTCCGCTTACACTCTTGAATAAAGCTCGAAGCCATCACGGAGCCCAAAAAAGAAAAAGGAAAAAAAAAAAAAACAACTTATAGGCGTTTTAGAGCTGCTGGATGACCCCTCGTTTTTTTTTATCAAATAGCCTGGTATTCAAACAAGACGCAATCACCTCACTTTTATCGTCTTCTTCCACTGAAAAAAGTTCCGCGTTTCCGTTGGCTTTGCCTCGAAGTTTTTAAATATCCGCCTTGTTCTATCTGAACAAAGTCTTTGTTTGCGTTTGACCAAGCAATTTTCCCAGACAGCGTAGCCTGAAATGACGAGTGCTGGATTCGATTCGACAAGCAATTATCTCAAAAGCCTTTATTTAGGCTATATGCCTCATATTACTTTGGGAACCTTTTTGTGGATGATCCCCTCTAGACAATGCTAGTAATTCAACACTTGTCCCTTCCATATTTGAGTTTTATACAATGCATAGGTAAGATAAGTCTAGATTGTGGGATAAGGAGCATTTCATTTCCGGAAAAGATCTTGAAATTGAACAGAATCAAAATCCTCGAATTTTCTGTAGCAAAATAAATCTACCAAAAATCTACCAAAATGTTTTTCGGCCATTTATTTTATCATCGGTAGCCATTACCATATCTTGAAGTATTTCTCAAGGTCTCTGTACAGCCTGTTAACACCCATGATCCCACAAAATGTTCTATGATTCTCAAATCAACTCAAATAAACTCCTGAGGCCCTCAGCCTTTGGTTTTCAAGAAAATCTAAGTATCATTGAGCTCTCGAAAAGAGCCCAGGAGCCAACTACAGGTGTCTCGATAATCTACTCACTGATGACGAAGTCCAAGGAGCTCGGACTCAATTGCCTCATATATGAATGTTTTTTTTGTTTTTTACGAATAGTGAAGAAAGGCACTGACAGAAAATTGCAATTCCCGATACGCATCACTCGCCGGGTGTTTGAAACTGAAAAACAAAAAAGTTTTTATCTGGGATACTGCGCAAAGGTAAAAGCCATTGATACGCCAGCAATAAGAAAGATTGCCGGGGAAGATTTCGGTGGCATCGAGTTTGCAGATGACGGTTGTTCCTTTGTTAGTCTATATGGTGGACACAGTGAGTTTTTTCCGCAAGTGGAGACTCGGCTGATTTGTGTAAAAAAATGGACAAAGTCATCAATGAGGTCTTCCAACGTATCGAGAACAAGTTAGATCTCGCGCCCAAACACTTGTGAAGTTTGAGTGGCTCGTAGCGAGAAATCCACAGGATCCGTCAGCCTGTTTCCCGATGCTCCATTGGATCCTCAGTCCAAATAACCAGATTCGCATCTCTAATCTTTGCCCTTTGTGGGCAGGCCTCTTAAAAATGGAGAAGTATTACAATCCACCAAAAGGCTTTGGGTACCAGGTATGTAACAATGCTGTAGAGTATACTCCAAACCCTAATGATCTCTTTCGAGACAGCGAGAATTGTGAGTGACAAGAACAGGGGGACGATATACTTGTGATAGTTTCGAAAAAGAACCAGGAAGCATTGCAGAGCCAGAACTCGGATACGGCTTCTCAGTAATAAAGTCGCTTGGCTCAGAAGCAAAGGCTTTAAGAAACGGAAGCGACCCTATTCTGCGCGTTTAGGAGGTAGTTAAAACTGTTCCATTTGCGTCTGGAGATGTACCAAAAGCCGACTAGCTTGCCGAAGTTGTGAAAATCGGTCGAGCGGCTTGATAGGGAAGGTCTTTAAAATGCTCGAAAAGTCAAAGAAAGTATTGAATATCCTCCGATATTCTTGTGAGAGTTTCTCAAGAATATCGGGGCTCTGCAGAAATTTTGTGTTTGCCGTTTTCATTCGCATCGTTTATTTAGTCCAGTGCTCTCTCGACTTATAAAAGTTCTGGTCAGTAGTGTAGAGGATAGCGAGAGGACTACTGAGTCTTTGTGATTTACTCAACTAGTTCATGTCGTTCGAGCCATTTTTCTTTTTCAAAAATGCGCTGAGGAGATGCTTCATAAGACGTATGAGGCATAAGTATGTATGAAAAGAAAGGAAAGCAGAAGATTGTGAATTGCCAACCGGAGCCCTGTTTCATAAAGCTGGCTTCACGAACCACATCAAGTTATTCTTTCCATTACTCATACCCTCTTTGAAAGCTTTTGCAGTTGTTTTGGCTTTTCTTCTTTATTTGTATTCTAGAACTGGCGGAGGAAAAGATTGACAGCTCGAGAATGTCTCATGAAGCACAGCCCACGACGCCCCTAAGCATATATGTGAAATTTCATCACCTAATATGTTGATCTTGTATAAGATCACCCTCAGCTCGCTCGGCTTGCCTATTTGTCAGCAAAAAGAATGCGTGTGCTCAACCCATGAATTTGAGTTGGTTCAAATACATAAATTTCGTATGTCACAATATTCAAATCAGCTTTTGGTCCACGTTTCAGTTTCGCGTGTCACAAAGAATTGATAAGGTTTATTAGATCTGCTCGGCTCGACGTCTTTGCAAAATCAGTGCTGTTTCACATTAACTCATAGCCGACTGGATTGATCAGTTGCCACTGACATATGAAAAAGGGCTCAGTTAGTTTGAGTGATCGATTTAGTCATATGATTTTGGGAGTTCAGCACAACGAAAATTTTAATTTTAGACTCACAAACACAATCCACTGAAAGAACAACACATAGAATCATGGTCAGTATTCCACAATGCGCTTTCTGTCAGAACAGCTTTTAAAGCCGCAAGAAGGCCTGAACTTGGCAATATTAATTCTCGTGGCATCAAATTGAAAACACAGGTCTTATGAGAAGACCGTCACGAGAGTTCAAGCCTGTTTTGCCCACTCAGATCAAATGGAAGATTCGTCCATAAAACCATGTAAAGCAACATCAGTTAGGGTAAGAATCGAGCCAGAAAAAGTAGGGACGTGTGAACGGAACTTACACAGAACTTTTCACAATGTCTCTTCAAAACATAGATAGAATTCCCTTCCAAATACGCATATTCTTCATTAAAGAATGTGCTCTTTTTTTAACTTTCTTGAGCTTGTGACAGGTTGGGAAGCTCAAAAAAGTCTACTTTCATCTCGCACCTGCCGCATGCCAACAAATTGAACCAATTTTTAAATAAACGATAAGAGAGGATGGACACTCTTTGTTTTTCGCAAAAAAACTGTTTCCCAAAAAATCGGTCTTGGCGACAGCTAGCAATGCTGATCAACGTCGGATGTTTGCAATTGTTAAAAACTCTTCCTCGGCTCACTTTGATATTTCTAAATTCTAGAACATATTTGCTACCTATACCAATATTGGGCGTTAACAGAATGTCACCATATCGAGATCAATGCCAGCCAATGTTGCAGATCACGGCTGGCTCTTTGCAATTTTGAGCTGCCACAATCTTTTTCTTCTTTGTCCCTTTTTCTTCTTTCTCTTCACCCGAAACACGTTGGTCGCTCAAAAACCTTTGATAAAATTAAGTGTTTCGTGAAGTCAAGTGTCTTTCGCTTAGAGCTATATTTTGTGAAAACCTCGTTGAGTAAAAGTCAAAAACCCAATAATTTGTTTCACGATGCAAAAACTATATAAAAGCTCGAGTTTTCGTCCTCACCATCTGGCTACGTGTGGAAACTACGCCTGGAACCCCCGACTTGCTGTCCCTGAATTGTGGCTCACGTTTCTTACTTACTACTCTTTTCCTGGGGTACCGAAAAAGAAATAAAACCAGACATTGCGGAGAAAAAGAGAAAACTCATGAGTTTCTGTTCCATTGATTTTTCTCATTCACTTTAACTTACGAATAATTTACAACATGAAAGGTATTTCCCGAAGCAACAACATGGTTGAATTCTCCTCCCCCACTCCACAATCTAATTCCATCAGCTAGTTTCTGCGAACGTCCTACATACAAACTAAAAACACCATGAGCTGCCAGCGCCGACTGACCGGCCCCGCGGCGACAATATGCAGGATTCTTGATGAAGTTGTGCTCGGTTGAGCAGGACCTGAATTCAGAAAATAGCCGCTTTCTAACTCTGATATAGGCCATAAATACCCACCTTTTTCCCGAAAATCATGGACGAGACCAAACGCAACGGCTTTGGCAACGAATGTATGTGCCCTTTTCCAAAATCCACCCCGGGCCGCTTTTTCCCGCTGTTTCTAGTACAAATATGACCCCTTTTAGACGTGTTTTTATAAGTCCCGTCCAGACCAACTAAACCCCCTAAACGCCCACCAAAGCCCCTTGATCTTTCTCTAAAACCCCCCGAATCTCCTCTAACTCTCTTAAGTTGTCCAGCTGCTTCTTATTCTTCTCCTCCCGAGCCTCTTACTAACCTCAGCCGGAAACAAAAAAGACAAAAGAAGGCAGCAGATTGCCACACGCCTCAGCAAGCTTGAGGCCAGTTTTGCCGCCGATAAGAACAACCATTATCGTGGTCTTCTTCACAACTTGCAGTCGACTTTGGCGTCGATTCAGCAAGGCACAAATGATGAGTACGTGCAGCGGAAAACCAGTCTCGAGCAGAGCCGAGATTACGAGCTCACAAGGCTTCGACTTTGGGAAGAATACCAGGTGAAACGCGTCGAGGACGAGTACAAAGAAGCAATCCAAACAGCAACGTCAAATTACGATATGATGGTCAAGCTCTTAAAAGAGAAATTCTACGATAAGCTTCAAAAACAGATGAAGCAGCTCAAGGAGGACAAGTTGCTCTTGAACTTGGTCAATGCTAGCCTGTGGAACTCGACACACGTGGCATCGGCGCTGTACCCTTCTGTGTCGGCTTTAAGCGCCGCGGCCGCGGCGTCCTCAATAGAATTGAGTGAACGGCGGTCGCTTCGAAAGCGCGAACTCTCCTCAAGATTCACTGCTGGCGAAGCGGATGAGCTCTCTGACTCTGGCGCTGGGTATACTTCGGTGGGCGCAATGCATTCGAAAAATGGTGGCTCCAACGGTCACGTGTCTTCAGGATACGCCTCTGCCTCGGGAAAAAGGCGCAGGCATTATCACACGCGATATTCACTGAATGACGAGCATTCCACAGGATCGGCCAGGCCTCTTAATGGACACCACACGGGTGTAGGCCTGGCTCAGAACGGTAGCGTTGGCAGCGGTAACGACAGCAACTTGAGCGACAAGGATTACGATACGTTGAACAATTTGATCATGAACAACGAGGACGGCGGGGTCTCGAAAATATTCACCGAAAAGGACAAGCCCACGGGACGCCCGAATACTCGGGGCAACCACCGCCAATTCGTGGGTGTACAGGGCCTCAAGCCTGAGGAGTTGAATGATGACTTAAACTTGCTTCGAAATGCAGTCAAGAGAGAGAGATAGAGATGAGAAAATGACTAAGCTGTTGTGAAAAACAATAGACTGAGATGGAGAGGCGAGAGTAATTATATGAAGGGATAAGATCGGGAGAGCTTTTCAAGCACAGGATCTTTGTCCATAATCGAGCCGTTCTAGAGGACTGCGTCAGAACTAGCTCGGACTTTCGTAGATTCAGTCAAGCTGGCGAAGGTTTGCCTCAAATGCTTAAAAATCTTGTTTCTTCATTATTGTTTCAAGTCTCATTTTGACCCGGCTACGAATGAGCGTGGAAGAAAAAAGTTGTCCTGATATTAAGGGAGTCCATGATGCTTTGTCGACAGACATCAATCCAAGTTTACAAATTATCATTTTTTTTTGATGATTTTTCATGCATTTCACAGGCAGACGACGGCTCTTGATGTCACAAACATGCTCCCGATTATTTCGCGTTGAACCATGCTCATTCATGTATCAAAATATTCTGAAATCATCCCCAATCAAGATGCCCAACAATTGCTACAGTTTTTCCTGAAGATCCACACCTAGACAATTGGCTTGAATCTCACGAGTAACATGTACGCCCAAAACAAGTTGCATAAAAACTGTTTTGATCTTCAAAAAGAAATTGGCCATCGACTCGGCGTACTTGAAGTTACGTGCGTCTTCACTCACATGGCGCAATTTTGTCATGTGCTTATCTCGATCGCTTATCTTGCTTGCCCTGCATATGAAAACAATCGCCATTTTAAGGCGAGAACTTGAAATTCTAACATCTCACGGAGTGAGACCAAACTAGATTTCGTTTGCGCCTGATCGTGAAAACTAACTGCATCCGGAAATCCACTTGAACATGAATTCTGGACTTATGTTTTTTGTTGGGTGGAAATAGTATGTTCGAAAGTAAAAAAGTTCGTGAAGACTTGCAACGGTCACGTGTCGAGCCTGCAGGGCCACCACGCAAGCCGTATTATTGCAGGACAATGGGCAATTTCAACGTCGCTAATAGAAAGCAGGAACCATCGTTTTTCAATCAATAAGCACGACTGAGTAAGCAGTCAGAGCGAGATCCAATTATTTCGACATGTTCATCACCCACTTTCTTCATTTTTGGCTTCTCAAGACGCGAAGCTTTGCGCGCTGACTCTAGCTGTGGACTCCCGTGTTTTCTTTTTTTTTTTTGCGCCTTCTCGCCTCAAAAATTCTCGCTCGCGTGGTCGGCCAAACACAATCATTTACTGCTTTCTTGTTTACCGTGATCTCGAGAAACGGTCTGGAGGATATAATATCCAGACACAGTACCACAATCCTTTCATTTATTCGCTCCTTTAATTCCCTACAAAGCATTGCAACCCCTTTGGCGGAAGTCTTCACACTCATTTATTTCCACACAAAAAACTAGAAACCGATCTGTCAGATGAGGGAAAGCACATCGCAAGCCAGTCAGAGTCCCGAGATAGGATTTCAGGAATTCGAAGAGGATGTTACGAAAGTCGCTAACGAACTGGAATGGTCCAGACTCAGACGAAAGATGAGCTTTGGATTCTCGCGATTTAAACACAAACACCTGAGACACGGGCATCTCCTACGAAAGCTCGTCGCCTTAGTATTTATATTGGTCATTTTACTTGCACTCATGGGAGTCACTGTAAAAAACGTAAAGAGCAAAAAAAATGAGGGCGGCGATTTTCCTGATTTTTCGCATGACAAAGCAGAGAAATTATGGCGCAAGAACTTGGCCTCTTCTAAAGACTACCCTTTCGAAATAGGTTGCCGTGTACCAGACACAGATGCTCCAAGGGCTAACGCCTCGTTTGTGATGCTTGCTCGAAACTCAGAGATTGATGAAGTTGTAAGCTCAATGAGATCGATGGAGCGTCATTTTAATCAGTGGTTCAATTACCCGTGGGTCTTCTTAAATGACGAGGAATTTGACGACAATTTTAAAGAAACAGTAAAAAAGCACACAAAGGCCATAGTTGAATTTGGTCTCGTCGACTCCGAGGCTTGGAATTTTCCGGCCGACCTAGATCGCGAGGAGTTTGAAGAATGGATAGAGGGCCAGGGTGACCGAACTGTCATGTATGGCAACATGGAATCATATCATAAAATGTGCCGATTTTACTCTGGCCATTTTTATGAGCACCCGTTGGTCTTGAAGCGTGAATGGTATTGGCGCGTGGAGCCGGATGTGAAATTCTTTTGTGACTTGACTTATGACCCGTTTATCGAATTAGAAACGCGCAATAAGAAATATGGCTTCACAGTTACAATTCAAGAGCTCTACTACACTACTCCCTCTCTTTTCAAAACGACTCAAGCCTTCATCAAGGAGAATAACATTAAGGTGCAGTCTGGATGGGATATCGTGGCAAAGAAGTACCCGAAGTTGACAGGTAAAAATGCAGACCAGTATGTATCCTGGGACAGTATTGACGATTTGAAAAAGCAAGTCGAGGGCAACGTTAATTTAAGGCGATTGCTCGAGAAGCAGAATAAGACTGAGAAAGATTTGCAAAGCATAAAGGAGTTCAAACATGTCAAAAACATCTTTGAAAGCTCGACGGAAAAGCCACCCTTGTTCGAGGATAAAGACAATGGCGAAGAGTACAATTTATGTCATTTTTGGACAAACTTCGAAATTGCCAAGACCGAGATCTTCCTCTCAAAAACATATCAAGATTACTTCAGATACCTAGAGAATTCAGGAGGGTTTTACAAGGAACGGTGGGGAGATGCACCAGTCCACTCGATCGCGGTTGCCATGATTTTGCCGAGCGAGCAGTTACATTACTTCAGAGATATCGGCTACATGCATTCAACTTTAGGTCACTGTCCCGGAAACGCACCAGGAAAGCAACTTCCGTATGTATCTAACGGATTTGAAGACGACCAATTACCTTGGCATAAAACATTTGTTGGAAAGGGACCCGACAAGCCGTTCCGGAATGGAGTCGGGTGCAGGTGCGAATGTCCATTATTGACGCGCGAGCTCGAGAATAGAAATTCTGTGTGTCTTAAGAATTTTGTGAAGGTATTGTCCGACGAATACAGATCTCCCGAGACGATTAACTTGGACAGATTAGAGAGATTGGCAGAGAGAAAGCTCGACAAGAAGATCAGGAAAGGTGAGAGAATAGGTCAGGACGACTGAGTTCCCACGGTTATACAAATAGACATACGCCAGGAATAGAGAGCGTTCACAAGCACCACGCGAATATATGATGGAAGATGAAAGACTTCGCAGCCACTGAGAATGAGTTGCTGTGATGAGTTTAAAGCCTAGCAAGTAGGGAAAAATCAGAAGGAGAGGGAAGAAAAAAAAAACGATAGAATTGTATCTTAACCAACTTGAAGCTCACAAGGCGCACCTATTTTAACCCAAGACAAACTAGCAAGTTTAAACAAGGCTGAACCTCCTACATAATCTACGGTTTCGATACAATTGTTCTGAGAGTTCTTTCGAATCGATCGTAAATTCTAATATACACTGAATAACAGAAGCTAGTAATACAAAGCGGCGCCGGGGCCTCTTTTAGACATGATAATGATGAATAAAAAGGAGCGCAGCTGCTTAACCACCGAAACCATACAAGGTTCTACCTTGTCTCTTCAAAGCGTAGACAACATCAAGAGAAGTAACGGTCTTTCTCTTGGCGTGCTCCGTGTAAGTGACAGCATCTCTGATGACGTTCTCCAAGAAGGACTTTAAGACACCTCTGACTTCCTCGTAAATCAAAGCAGAAATACGCTTGACACCACCTCTTCTGGCCAATCTTCTGATGGCTGGCTTTGTGATACCTTGAATGTTGTCTCTCAAGATCTTTCTGTGACGCTTAGCGCCACCCTTTCCAAGACCTTTTCCTCCTTTTCCTCTACCAGACATATTGTAGTTGTTGTTTTTGTATAATACTAAAAAAGTTAGAGGAGGAGAGCGGGCTCTACGTGTTTTATATGAAGATTGGTGTTTGCACCCACGCTCTCATACACAGGAAGAGGAGCGAGAGCAAGAGCGTGTCGAGACCCGTAGGAGCGACTTCGAACCCAAACAAGAGAACGCTTTGATCGTGAAGCGATCGCGCGACAACCTAGCAACGAGATGTCAATACAAAGAAAAGAGCCGTGTTGGGAGTGCGGAAATGTACGCCCTGCGTGAGTATATTGCAGCACAACACAGAGCACGCTTTTGTTGCGCACGTTGCGCATCACGCGTGCGCGCAATGTCTTTTCGCGAGCCCGAAAGCTAACAAAACATCTCAGTGCACGCGGAAAACTCGTCTTTCAACGCTCGCGCGCGCACAAGCAAGCACACGTACACATGCACGCACACGTACACATGCGCACGCGTGTAGAGTTGATACCGTGCTTGTAAAGATGGCGCGCAGCTGTACCTTTGGCACACCTATAGCTTACAATGGCATGGTATGGGAGTAACGCTGGAGCGGCCGGGCGCGATTGCGAAAAATAACAAATATCAGCAGAAACACGGGGCTGCATATGTTCTCAATTCATATATAAGTTGTCAACATCCGCGTATAGCTGGCCTTTTTTTTTAAATCATTCAAATCATTTAACATGGCTAGAACCAAACAAACAGCTAGAAAGTCTACAGGTGGTAAGGCACCAAGAAAGCAATTGGCCTCCAAGGCTGCCAGAAAATCCGCCCCTTCTACCGGTGGTGTCAAGAAGCCTCACAGATATAAGCCAGGTACCGTTGCCTTGAGAGAAATCAGAAGATTTCAAAAGTCCACTGAGCTTTTGATCAGAAAGTTGCCTTTCCAAAGATTGGTCAGAGAGATTGCCCAGGACTTCAAGACCGACTTGAGATTCCAGTCCTCTGCCATCGGTGCTTTGCAGGAGTCCGTTGAGGCTTACTTGGTTTCCTTGTTTGAGGACACCAACTTGTGTGCCATTCACGCCAAGAGAGTCACTATCCAAAAGAAGGACATTCAATTGGCTAGAAGATTGAGAGGTGAGAGATCTTAGGGATTTTAGGTTTATTCTGGTAATTTATGTAAATTAGTGTACAATACACAACTCGTGGTATTTTTGACTGTAGACGGGCACTGTCCGAATAACTTGGAGCCTCACAGCCACTGGCTTCGTTTATTCTAAAGATAAGTAATGGATTTCAACTCGGGCCTCATGCAAAAAAACCTCAAGTCTCGAGAGAGTGTGTGAGCTCCTATAGAGGGTGAGTTTATGAGGAGGGAGCTTCAAAAGAAAACGTGGGGTGGTCCCCACAAGACAATTAGGCTGATTCTCAATCTGAGTTCAGCCTTCTAGCTGAGATGTGATGATTTTTGTAATATGCAACTACTTTCATATATATGATGTCAATTACTTCCAAATTTTTTTATCGGAACGATACTGCCCTAATCGACACAAGCTTGACTAGACTTCCGTGAACAGAGTTCCTGAGCCCGTGCAAAAAAACCATCATGGGCATATGAAGTCTTTGTCACGCGGAATACAAGAACCCTTCGCTTCTACGTCTGTTCTACATTCATCCTCTACGTATTCCATTGATCGTCAATTCCAAAATTGTTACTGAGAGCCCCGACCGTGAACGGAGAGACCTGCCGGAACCTTGACCATAAAAGACGTATTTCGTAAAAACAAAACTGTACCCCTATTTGTTTCCAGGTACTGTGTGATGCTTGTTGAGACCCATCGGGGAGCAGGTATTGTACAACCGTCTTCACGACGCAAGGTTGCTTAGTATTTTGTTGTTCCTTACGAAAGACTGGATTAGTACTTACAAATATTGTTCTGTACCACAGTGGTGGACATTTGACTGAAAGCAAAAGCAACGACAAGAATAGCCCTTGTTGGGATATTCAAGATACTGGTTATGTCGTTGCAATGCATTGAACGCCGTCCTATGGCTTTCTCGATACTATCCTAATTTGGGCCTCCTTAAGCTTTTTTTATTGTTACTTTTGAACTTTTGAAATCCTCAAAGCTTTATTCATGTAGCGAACGGAGCTCTATGCGTGATTAGATGTCTTTTCTCAGCAGTACATAACATGCCAGGGCTCTCGTAATCTTGCTGGAAAACTTCACGTGACGATAAGCACGTGAACAGCCCACTTCAGAAAGATGAATGGTGAAAAAACTTTAGCACTAGAATACCTGATTTGCTTTTCGCTTTCTGAAAAGCTTCACGCTAATGTGGCAATTTCACTTCCCCACTTTAAGAAGGCTAAGTGCGTTTCTGAAGAAAATTAAAATGAATTCTGTCATTTCACTGAGTCCACCTATGATTTCCCCGTTTGGCAAGTCCGCCGCTACGGGCTCTCCCTATAGTGGTGTACGGATGCATAAAGCTTCCACGCAGCAATGTTCTCCAGGTTTCGCGGACTTGCGCATTGTGATCGTCATCCATTTTCATCTGCAAATACCTTACCTTCAGTCTGCGAACCATTGGAAAAGCTATCAGAGAACACCCAAAATACTTTTCTCTAGCGAACGCCTACTGAAACACGACTTCCAAGCCTCAAAATCAGGTTCAAAAGCTCTGCAATTGAGACAGTCTACTTTTAAATTATACCTTTTCATCTCAAATCCCCCATATCATGGAGGACATTCAGAAGACCGCCTTTAATTATGTGGACTTGGCTGGCCAGTCACCAGTTCCTCCACTAGTCGCATCTGCCTCGCTTTTGTATGTGGGGTTGTCGTCCCCTGCGGCACTTGCTTCGAAGATTGGGTCTTCAGGTGGATCCTCTCTGTTTTCCAAATCTTCTGTGCTTACAAAACCCACAAGGGCCACGTGTCTTTTGTTTGGCGCGGCCAATGCCTTGGGCAGTTGGATCATCTATGACGGAGACGTGACCAACGGCGCAGGATTCACTTTCGCATGGTCAACGTTGTATTTGATAGTGAACGGAAGACCCTCAATGAGAAGCATGTTGCGTGGGCGGTTGAGTCCTGTGGCGCTTTCTGTGTTATCTTTGGGCAATGTGGGGATTTACGGTAAACAATTTTTTTGGCCCTCGGCCGCTTCCAAGCCTTTGGTTTAAGGTAAGTTTGGGTTTCTGGCATAGGTTTATATTGCGTTGCAAATACAAGACAAATACACTGCATTGAAAAGAAAAGTCTGGGGTTGAAGACTGGGATCATATTTTCCACGGACAAGGCATGAGGACAAACAGTGCTTGATCCACTTCTGGCTAAGAGTGTTGTATTTGAGGCTGTTGGACCACCGACCGATTGCTAGAGTTTCCGAGTTCCGTGGGAGCCCCGTGCTCTTTACTAAATATGACGCAAATCACGTCACTCTTCGTAGCAGAACAGCTTATACCAATTTTATATTGCTGAAAGAAGTATTGTGGCGTCTCTGTGCATACCCCGAAGTTTGATAGACTTAAGGGAATATGAGGCCGAAGTCTCAGTCTGTTATTAATTCATTAAATGACCTCGAGATCATTACTTTACGCTCATATTCAATAAATTTTTTTCGAAAGAAGAACGTCTTCGTTTTTGGTCTCCACCTACATGTCAACATAAATTCACCAGAACGCATTTATCTGCCCATTTCGCCTGCTCTATTAAAATGTCACTCATGTAGCCTCCATCTGAACCTGGGTCGAGCTTTCGGCACCATAGTCCACGAGAATAGAGACTTGGTCTCAACAGCTATCGTTTCCCTCGCTTGACCTAGCTTCTGTTCCCGTTCTACAGCCACGCCATCGGTAGAAACCCGTTTTCTTGCGCGTAATCGACTATCACCTTTTCGTCATACAATTCTATGAATTGCTGGTCCATCGGCCGCTCCTTCGGCGCTGCAAACTTTCTGTACTCATCAAAAATGATTGTGAGCGACCAGCCTTGGAGCCGGCGAAGGACTCCGACCAAGCAGCCCGTACGATGCTTGCCTCTATTACAATGGATCAAAATGGGCTGATTTTCGGGATTAATCACGATTTTCATTGCTTTCGTGATGAGTTCGCTGCTGATCTTCACGAACGGCTCCTTGTTGCCTGACATTCCGAGCTGGAAGAGTTTAATCCCTTCCTTTTCGAAGAACTCTGATTGTTCTTGTGGGTATTCTTCGGGAATCAAACACAACACGGCCTTGAGCTTCAATGTCTTGATAAACCCAAAGTTCAGTGTCTGCGGAAAAGACAGCCGATAAATCTTATTAATAACGGGAGCAAAGTTTTCCGGAGGAGAAAGCGTTTCTGTGTCCCCAGCCAGAGCCTGACTAGTGTACATTTGAGAGGAAGCATTTGCGGCATTTGCGGCATTTGCGTCGAATTTGTCGTCGAGGTCTTCCTCGTAGGTCATCTCATCCTCTTCTGTAGTTGTTCCCACCGCTTCATTCTGCTTGATTTCGGTCATACGAGATCGTAGCGTTTTGACATTCATGTTGTATGGCACGTGACCCGGAGGATCCTGGGTTGAGGCGTCGTTGTTCATGCTGACTGACGGCGATCGGCTTGGATCTTGTGGTGAAACAAAGTCCTCGTCCATTTGAAAAGGATTGTCTGAAAACTCTGACATGTTGTCCCTAGAAAAATCACTCAATCAGCACAAGTATGTCTATATAGATTTTGACCTTATTTGTCAGATAGAATGTATATTGTTTGGAAGGCTCAGCTGCAGACCTTAGGTGAGACTTTGTTCAGGTCAATCTAGCAAGGCCTTTGTTGACTATTCTAAAGTATTGGGGCTGAGGCCCAGGAGATTTCGAAAGTGGTCTGAGGAAATGAAGCATTGCATAATCAGATTGTAGGTCTGGTTGAGCTTCGACTCAGTGAGCGGGGTGCTGTGTGCACGCCGATTAGAACTGGTGAAGGAGGAAAATACAGAAGAGAAAGATGAGTAGTAAACACCCAGTATGAGCAATAGCAATTGAAGAAATGCAGTCTGGCATAGAAAGATTTTTGAATAGCTGTTTTATATCTTACTTGTCACTTATTCTATTCGGGCATTCAACGGCCGTTTTCCACTCGCTTTATCATTTAAGCTCTTTCATATCCGCTCGCCCTCGAGTTTTAGGGTCCAGAAGCAAAGTGAACTTATGATGAATTTCCGATCAGAGGCCTTGTAAAAGTCTGAAAACCTTTTTTTCTTTGTTCTCTCTTCTTAAGGTTTTAAAAGATTACAAAAAATTTGCAAAAAATTGACAATAGTGTCGCCACGAATTCTGTTGCCATTGCCTTTTCTATTTCATGGTGCTCGGCTTTGTAGTGGTTGAGGTTCGTAACTAATATCAATGAAATTCTAAGTGCTCTAGAAAATTCGCCGAAGTCAGCGTTAAGAGAATGCTCGACCACATGCACATGAAGCTAAATTCATCATTTTTTACTTGAGCGCTCGGAAAGCTCACTAGGCGCGTGTATTCTCCAAACTCTTTGGCATTTTCTCCTTGAAAGCCAACTCCCAGCTTGGATGGCTTGAAGTAAAAGATCAGAAACGTAACTAAAAGTATTCATAAAAGGAAGAACAAAAGTCATAAAACTCAGGCGTGTACATATGTAAAAACTGACAATCATTATTTCACCTGAATCGTCAGTCTTGGTGAACTAAACAAGACATGCGGCCAAGGAAAAATCGAGAACTCCGGGCTAATTTGCAAATTTTACAGAAAAGAGGGTACTATGGAGCATAGCAGTAAAAAAATAGATAGTATGAAGCGTGATATCAATCAATCATGTCGCCGAGAGGGCAAGATTCAGTGGATTGCAGGAGACAATTTTGCTCCACGCCTGGAATTTGTACTTTCGAAAAAGAGAGATCAATTCAACAAAGTCAAAAAGAGACAGCAATGCAACCACTGAATATTTGGAAGCGGGTCAAGTCAGTTTACCTTTCAAGAGAGAGTACTCTCGGTTTAGGTCCATCTTTTTCCGCACCAATCTTCCATTCTTCTCAATTTTTCATCTTTGCTTTAAATCGGGATTCTTGGAAATAAGAGACAGCCACACGATTCTCCAACTTTTCTTAATACACAATCGAGACGCAGATCCTCTGGACTTTCAAATCACCAGATTTACTCAATTCTTCGGGTAAGCGATCTACAGGCTTTCATAGTGGGCATTCAAAAAAGAGATCTTCAACTTTTATGCTTGCTTTTGACGGAATCTTACAATAGATTGATAAGCTGGACTATATTGGCAACTGAAATTTGACGAAAGATTAAATCAAAACATATAGTCACATCACCAAAATTGAAAATAATTAAGAAGGCTCAGTTTTGGTAGACCTGCTCTTGCTCCACCTCACGAAGAATTCTTTCGATCGAATCAACATCTGTGTGCAAGCCAGCTGCTTCAGACATGGATTCACCTAAAGTCGCTTTTTCGTAATCCGAAGTTGGGCTGTTGGTCTTGTTTACCTTATAAAAAGAAGACAATGTTTTGTCCGAGGATTCGTTTGTGCTTGTTCTGCTGAAAAAAGAATTCTGACACGAGGTCGGAGTAGACGTGTTGTTCGCCGAGGAGGCCCAAAGAGAGCTGAGCGGCAAGTTGCAAACAATAATAATCACGCTCAAGTTTAAAAATACGTTGCTTTTGGTTCCTGTGTAAGACCAAATCACCATGATGGATGGGATGATGCACGTTTGTGTTGACATAATGAGCAATATGTGCATGGCGTCAAACTGTTTCAAGCCTAAAACCCTTCTTGTTCTCACGGCGAAAACCAACTTGGCTACCAAGAGCACACATGTGTAGTTGATGGAGGCGGCAAACATGATGAATGGAAGGTTGTTTTCCCAGCTTGCATATTTCAAAAATCCGTCTGTGATTTGAGCTCTGACTTCCATCAAATTGTGTGTGATGGATATGATGTAGAGCACTACCACCACAATTGCAAGAGCCGCAGATATAACCGAAAACATAGCGTTAAGAGATCGAGCTTTGGCACTTTTGAAAATCACATGGATCTGGAATACGAGTATGCACTCAATGGAAGCTATCAAAAGAACATAGAATGTGTTGACGGCAATGGTCATGTGGAATCCGCTCCAGTAGTTGTAGAAAAGCCCGGTATATGTAAAGGATAAGGAATTGAAGGGGCCCATAAGATACCCGACATAGAGACCCAGTCGAAGAATGAGAAACAAGAGGGAAATCTGATGTAAGATAAACATTGGTGTTTTTTTGTTGACAATGACAAACCATGATACAAACATGAGTAAAGCGCCTGCTCCGATAGCAAGGCCTTGTGCTATTGCCATTTTGATGCTGTCATGGAGAGAACTATCAAGTTGGCCGAACGAAACCGCCAAAACGGTATCGTGCACTGTAAAATTGAGAAGCAATTCAGCCGGGTCAAGGTTTGAAATCATTATGAAGATTGAGGCTGATCATTTTGAACAGAAAGAAACAGACTCTTATACAAAGTTTTGAAGATTCATGTGGGTGCAAATGGTGCGTGAGATGCGTTTAAATTACTTGCCTGTTTTGGCATCCACAATGACGAGCAGTGGTGGTTTTGCAGGCGCACGTTACCGATGAGTTGACCTCTGCGAGACTTGCAGGAAAAACCAACTCAAAATGCAGATCTGTGGGCTTTAGGCGCCAAGAAGGTTTCTGCGTTTTGAGTCGATCTTTTCTAGAAAGTAATTCTACAAAATTGAACTCGTGAAGATCGTTGGGCGTTGCTTATATTTGGGATTCTGGATGTGTTAGCCTAACTTGTGAAGAAAAACGAGAAGAACTTTATAAGTGAAGCGGCAAAACCATGACTATTATTTGACAAGCCCCTGGGTAAAGAAACGAACCAGAAATTCCCGACTAAGAGCCTAATTGCACCAAAATACGCGTCTCATATGTATTCCTAATTGGGCGCTTAGGTGTGTCGGCAAGTCCTAGGTGTTTCAAGTGAGCTCATGTACACAGCTGCCTCTTTCAAAATTACTTGGTCTCAAAAGGTATGCACGACCAAAGACCTCAGAATCTTGAATTGTTTCTATCCTGTCAGAGACGTGGGCTGATGATGTAGCAGTGTAACAATTTGGCACTGGAGGTGAGGCCCTATCTGCTTTCAATAACTCAAGGACCGAGAACATACGACGTTTCCCCGCAGCTTATGGCAGACAATCAAATCAAACCTGAAATTATACTTTTTTTTGTGATGCTTGTACACGGTAAGTCGACTATTTGTTAATATTTCAGGAATTTAGGGGAATCACGTAATGTCGCGGAGTGAGGAAGTGAAATATTCTCCAGTCGTTGGAGAAGAGTTTTACATCCTTATCGGCAAAAAGTTTTTAGATAACGGTAAGATAATAACACAGGTGGATTAAACTGAAGCAATTTAGTTGAACCACGTTAAAGTCTTACTAAGCCGTAGAACTTTACCTGTGAGCGTAGCGCAATCAATCTACGATTATCTAATATCTAATCACAACTCCAGTCAATTTCGCGGATGACATTGAATACTTTTGTGTCAAGGTACACAGTGTAAGGCTTTTCAGTGAGCTTGAAGCCTCCTTTGAACAGTACTTCTGAAAGCAATCTGATCGGATTGAGGAGGTGAGAAATTGTTTTTTCTTCTCAACCCCTGGCATCGATAAAGTTTCGCCCTATAATGCTTAGGCTTTATGTAAGTGACGCCTGAGCCAAGTTAGGTGTTTTTTGTGCCATCAATTTCTGTCTCAATGATAAGCGCTGTCTACTATGCGCATTGCGCACACGCTACATAGTACACGTCTCTAGTTTGAATGCTATATCCACGTCCCACGGGCTTGCTTCGATATATCGTGTTCCTCGTTTCTGATTCGAAAAAAAAAAAAAAGCAATCTCACATGGTGATATATATTTAGACAAACATATATGATAAGTCTTAACTTGAAGTTAGTCCCTAGCCCTGTTCACTTCCTTACACTCTCCCATATCAACGAGCCTTAAATTCTGCAGGTATCTCTTTTCATCTTTCAATTTCTGCCTTGAACGACTTTCTTTCTGAAAATTCTTTTCTTGTTTGTTTGCTTTTATTCACCACCTCTTTTTTTGCCCTACATTCATATATTTTCTCCTTTTCCGTTTCTTTTCTTTCCCTTCTCTTTCCCCACTAAACCTCCATCCCTCTACCCAATAGTTCCCATGTTCCTTCCGCCCCTACCCGTTCGGCCAGAGTGGACTACACCTAAAATCCGCGGTCGCGTCGGAAACCCGCACCTCCCAAAGGTGTTCCGTCACTCATTCCGGGTCCGAAAACACCCCATTCCACGTCATTTCAGCTCGCCATATCCACATCTGCGCCAGAGAACTGCGCCCTGCTTGCCAGCTCGATATTGCTGACATCTTGATAATCATAAACGCTCGAAAAATTTGTCGAAAATAGCGGCACAACCGTCTCTTCCACACGCCCTCGATGTCGGACCAGAACGATATCTCGATGTTGGACGTTTCCAACGCCCTTGACAGCATCAGCAAGGACGAGAATCCCCAGGCGCCTCCCCGCAGAAAGTCTACGCTCATTCTCACGGATGAGCCGGAGGCGGAGAAACCGCACGTCGAGCTGTCGGCGGGCACAGAGGCAGAATCCGCTTCCAGCACGAAAAACAACACCACAAACGAGTCCAGACCGGGCCCAGCACAGCCAGAGCACGCGCCGGCTCCGGCACAGGAACCGGAACAGGCCGTCAATGTGCCTGTGGACATCTCGTGGGTGCAAGGCGGGGAAAAGGTATATGTGACAGGCTCATTTACGGGCTGGAGAAAAATGATTGGGTTGCAAAAACAAGCAGACAACTCGCACGTGGTCACGCTCGGTTTGCCCGTGGGCACGCACCGGTTCCGCTTTGTCATCGACAACGAGTTGCGGTTTTCGGACTTTTTGCCCACGGCCACCGACCAAATGGGCAATTTTGTAAACTACGTCGAGGTCACGCCCGAGCACGTGCAGATGCATTTACGCCAGCAGCTGAAATTCGAGGAGGAGCAGCAGCAGGAGCGCGAGAAGGAGGAGCGCAGAAAGAGCCAGCGGCTGGGCCAGGGGCTGCGCAACAAGTCGTTGGCAGGCCGCCCCCGATCCGACCTGATTTTCAAGTTCATCAGTGACGACGACGACATGGGCAACGGATACCTGCGGTACTACGACGAGGACGGCGACGTGTTGGACGACAAGTCTTACAACTACATCAACGAGATCCCGCCGATTTTCGTCGAGCCAAAGGTCATGGAACAGTACTACATGGCCATTGATGAGCAGGCCAAGGCCCAGAACGGACAACAGCAGGCCTGGCTTCATCCGCCACAGTTGCCGCCACAACTAGATAACGTGATCTTGAACAACTTCAACTCGATGGACAAACACAACAATTCCGGCGCGTTGCCGATCCCAAACCACGTGGTTCTCAATCATTTGGCCACCACCAGCATCAAGCACAACACCTTGGCGGTTGCGTCGGTGGTGCGGTATAAGCGCAAGTACGTGACGCAGGTGTTGTATGCGCCGTTACAGCAATGAGACGTTTCAGGCAGTGTAGTAGGTGTGTGCTGATAAAGCTAAATGATGGAAATGCCTATCTTGAGAAACTTTTCGTGTGCTTTACGTTCTATTACGAGAGAGTCATATCAGGTGGCTAATTTTAGCAAGGAGGGAGCGGGGCAGCGTAGAAGAGAGCTCAGTTGGTATGAGCGAGATTTCAACAAGTATGCGTGGAGCCCACAGAGTATAGGTGGAGCTCACAGAGTATAGGTGGAGCCCCCGAGTAGAGGAGGGTGTCTATATAATGCTGGGAAGAACAGATATTCAAATAGAAAGAAAAAATCGATACTGAGTGC